>JAHFWL010000180.1:85000-88769 GCA_021292165.1 Shinisaurus crocodilurus | reverse complement strand
ACAATGGAACCGACTACCTAGGGAGGTGGTGGGCTCTCCCAGTCTGGAGGCATCCAAGGTGCAGCTGGACGGCCATCTGTCAGGGATGCTTTGACCTGGACTCCTGCATTGAGGGGGGGGGTTGGACTCAATGGCCTGGTAGGCCCCTTCCAACTCTACTTTTCTAGGATTCTATGATAAAGGGACTGGAAACAAGGTCCTATGAGGAGAGACAGAAGGAACTGGGCATGTTTAGCCTTCAGAAGAGGAGACTGAGGGGAGATATGATCGCACTCTTCCAGTACTTGAAGGGTTGTCACACAGAGGAGGGTCAGGATCTCTTCTCGATCATCCCAGTTTGCAGGACACGGAATAATGGGCTCAAGTGACAGGAACCCAGATTCCACCTGAACGTCAGGAAAAATTTCCTGACTGTCAGAGCAATAAGACAGTGGAACCAACTACCTAGAGAGGTAGGTAGGAATGCCACTCTGGAGGCATTCAAGGTGCAGCTGGACGGCCATCTGTCAGGGATGCTTTGACCTGGATTCCTGCATTGAGTGGGGGGGGGGGTTGGACTCGATGGCCTTGTAGTTGTAGGCCCCTTCCAACTCTACTTTTCTATGATTCAATGATATATAGATCCAGCCATCGACATATCTGTAAGTGGGCAAGAAAGAAAAATGGAAACCTTGTATGAAAGCAAGCTAAAAGAGTGTTCTTCAAACTTTAATTTTCTAGGAAAGTTTCTCTTTCGAGACACTTTTGCACATCTGCCACAGCTAACCCTGCAGTTGCATTCTGGGAAGGAAGTGGTTCCTGTTGCCAGTTCTGAGCCAATTGCCAGCTGGCCTTATTGAGTAACCCAACATTAGGTATTATGAGACAGGGAGAAAAAGGGCGGATGTATCTATTCATTTATTTGTTTGTTTGTTTATTTATCAAATTTATATCCCACATTTTTTTTCCTGCAAGGAACCCAAGGCAGCTTACATAATCATCATCCTCCCACTCCTCTCCATTTTATCCTCACAACAAACAGCCCGGTGAGGTAGGTGAGGCTGAGAGTCAGGGACCAGCCCAAAGTCACCCAGTGAGCTTCATAGCCGAGTGGGGACTAGAACCCGGGTCTCCCGAGTCCCAGCCTAACAATGGCTTTATCCAGTGACTGCATTCTTGTTTCTGTGTTTCTTTAAAAAAAACTTCTGCCACATCCCTCTATTCTTACCTCTTTCTCTCCTCTTTTAACTAAAAAATAGCCCCTCACACAAGCTTTAGCTTCATTGGAAAGATGGGCCAGAGTATTGGGGAAGGGGAAAGAGGCACGCAGCCAGGCAGCGGACGAACAGAAACACTCTAGAGCAGTGTTCTGCAACCTTGGGTCCCCAGATGTTTTTGGCCTACAACTCCCAGCATGCCCCCAGCCAGCTTTGCTGGCTGGGGGCATGCTGGGAGTTGTAGGCCAAAAACATCTGGGGACCCAAGGCTGCAGAACACTGCTCTAGAATATGCGCAGCAGACCAGCCTGGTGGTTCTCTCTGTCGCACGCTGATTCAGACCAAGGGAGTTGAGTAGACTGTGAAGCCCCACAATAAGGTTTAAAGCAGGGGTGGGGAAGCGCCAGCCCATGAGCCAAATCCGGCCATCCAATTGGGAGGGCGAGTGGCACGCTAGGAGCTTCACCTGCCCCCGTGTCCGCCCCAATGGGGGAAGGTGGAGAGCGGACAAGCCGGGTCCTTAACTGAAGCAGCACTTGGAGGAAGAGCTCCATCGGCACTTTGGCTGCAGCCCGGATGTTGTCAGGGGGGGTCTGGCCGTGCCCTTTGATGTCATCTAGCCCACGGAGGGCGAAGGGGGATCATCCTGTAAACTCCAGTTGTCCTTGGGCGCAGAAAGAGAGGCAACTTCATTTGACACTTTTAACACCGCTGTGTGGAATCTGGAAACGCCCAGTTCCTTGAGGCCATATTTTTCAGCCTCTTTCTTTTTATACCTTTGAGCCGGCAGGTTATGCCGTGGGTTAGAAACAGCACCGTGACTGGTTAGTACGGTAGAGGGACACCGTTTTCTTATCTGCTTTCTCATACTTTCTCACGAAGGAAGCCAAAGCAACAGCTACAACAAGGAGAAACTAGCTCAAACTAATTCTGTTGTGTAGCACAGTCAGCGAAGGTTAAGAGAGTTCATTCGTGTGCAACCTACAATAGCTTCCTACTGACAACGTCAACAAGCATACATTTTCCTTCCCCATCCACCCCCGGGTGAGGTTGGCGACCCCTGTGTCAGTGGGGCTCCTTAGCCATTGCAGGTTTTATTTTGAGCTTTATAGGAGCTATCCGGTGCTTCATGAACCTATTTTGGGGGAGACAGTTTCTAGACTTCATTGGTGCAGCCTCATCAGTGAATCACATTTATTTGTATTTATTTATTTATTATATTTATATCCTGTATTTTTTTCCTGCAAGGAACCCAAGGCGGCTTACATAATCCTCCTCCTCCTCTCCATCTTAGCCTCACAAGAACCCAATGAGGTAGGTTAGGGCGGAGAGTCTGTGACTGGCCCAAAGTCACCCAGTGAGCTTCATGGCTGAGTGGGGACTAGAACCCGGATCTCCTGAGTCCCAGTCCAATGCTCTAACCACTATGCCACACTGGCTTTCTTACCGGGCAAGCTGAATCACGTAAGGGCAGACAGTCCTTCAGGTATCCTGGACCCAAATAGTTTTAAGTCTTTAAAGCTTATAAAAAAAAAAAAAACAAGTACAAAGTGAAGTGACATTGGTTCTCACCTGACTCCCAATGTAAGATGATTCTAAAATCCTACAGTCCTGTCCTTTGACCAGCAGAACTCTGATCATGCAACTAATTTCGAGCTCTCTACTGGTCCACAGGTAAATCCCACCCATCTGCACTGGCCAAATCCAATTGGTGCAGCTATTCCGGGCTCAGAGAGGAAGAAGAGAACATGTTGTCTCCGCCTGCCATGTAGCTGTTAAAGGGGAAGAGAAGGAAAGAGGTGAATATTTTAATTCCGCACCATCAGCATGGCTGAATACACAGGGATTCAAGCCCAGACATTTATGAGCGAAGCACCGCCAGCGAATCTCAACTCCTTTCCATCCTGTTTATGAAGTAATTTGCAAATGTTGGTAAAATTCCTATTTTTAAAACATGAACTGAGCGAAATCCCCAGCCATCCCTACTGAAGAACCCCATAATGCCCGGCTGGCACAGCCATTGAGGTTGATGCCTTGTTAGTCCAGAGACGGGAGCCCATATTTTGTTTTTCAAAGCCTTGCAAATGGCCTTCGGCATAAGCAGAATCCCACGGTTCACAGCCGTGGCCAATGGTTCCAATTGTCAGTGGGGTGGTGTATCCACTCCGGGTTTCAGTCTGAACTTTGGAGGAGCTTTTCCATGATACTGAACCTCTTTGTGGGGGTTGTGGTTCAGCACCATAGATAGCTGCTCCTGTCTTCTGCTGATGCTTCATGGTCGTTCTAGGACAGGGCTCTCCAAACTTGGGTCCCCAGATGTTGCTGAACTACAGCTCCCAGCATACCCAGCCGGCATGGCTAATGGCGAGGGATTCTGGGAGCTGTAGTCCTCAGCAACATCTGGAGACCCAAGGTAGGAGAGCCCTGTTCTAGGAGTAGAGCAGTAACGTCCACACACAGTGCTCTTAGGAAACCGGACCTGGCAAGAGGATTGAAGGATGGGTCACATGGCGACGTGCTCTGGGAACATATCAAAATGTCAATACACTGGGAAGTCACTTCGCATCATATAT
>JAHFWL010000180.1:0-80000 GCA_021292165.1 Shinisaurus crocodilurus | reverse complement strand
ATGTTTAGCCTTCAGAAGAGGAGACTGAGGGGAGATATGATCGCACTCTTCCAGCTTCCAGTACTTGAAGGGTTGTCACACAGAGGAGGGCCAGGATCTCTTCTCGATCATCCCAGTTTGCAGGACACGGAATAATGGGCTCAAGTGGGCCAGGAATCCAGATTCCACCTAAACATCAGGAAAGATTTCCTGACCGTCAGAGCAATAAGACAATGGAAGCAACTACCTAGGGAGGTGGTGGGCTCTCCCACTCTGGAGGCATTCAAGGCGCAGCCGGACGGCCATCTGTCAGGGATGCTTTGACCTGGATTCCTGCATTGAGCAGGGGGTTGGACTCGATGGCCTTGTAGGCCCCTTCCAACTCTACTTTTCTATGATTCTATGGTTCTATGTAGGTGCATTTCGAGGGCAGCAGTACAAGATCAAGACCAAACCAAGCTCCTCTTAAAACGTTAGTGCCTGTCTTCAACCTTATTCTCCAAAAACGACGTATTTCTATTGTCGTTAGCTCCACCCACAATGGGGGTTAATGAATCTGAGGAAGGAGACCGGGGGAGGGGGGAGAGAAATGATGAAGTATCATAAAGCCGCAAGCATCATAAAAGGTACAATGAAACTGGGAGAAGCGATTGAGTTATAAATACAACCAATACATGGTACATCACTCAAACGGCAGAAAGCAGCCATAAAATAAGTCATTTTAAGCCTTCTTTCCACAAGTGACTAAAGTCTTTTAATTCTCCAGGCACGCTTTCCTTTATGGCATCCAATCCTCTTGTCTCTACCAAGAGTTTTATAATGTATAACTTCTTGAGAGACAGCTACAAATAAATATAGTAGATAGCTAGATAGATATAGATACAGATAGATATACACACACATTCAATAGATAGATAGACAGACACACACACACACACACACGAGAGAGAGAGAGAGAGAGAGAGAGAGAGAGAGAGAGACGTGTGTGTGTGTGTGTATGTAAATATTTCCATTTCCCATGGAGATTATTCTCTGGTTAATGTTTACCCAACTTTTGGTGTCTCTGATAGTTATATCCAGATTAAGAACATAAGAAGAGCCCTGCTGGATCAGACCAAAAGTCCATCTAGTCCAGCATTCTGTTCACACAGTGGCCAACCAGCTGCCCCAATGGGAAGCCCGCAAGCAGGACATGAGTGCAACAGCACCATCCTGCCCATGTTCCCCAGCAACTGGTGTACATGGGCATACTGCCTCTGATCCTGGAGGTAGCATAGAGCCATCAGGAGTAGTAGCCATTGAGAGCCTTCTCCATGAATTTGTCCAATCCCCTTTTAAAGCCCTCCAAATTGGTGGCCATCGCTACATCTTGTGGAAGGGAGTTCCATAGTTTCACTATATATATATATATATATATATATATCCCAGAAGAAGCAGGAAGCTGCCATATACCAAGTCACTGTAGGGTGCCCATGTGTCCTACTTTCCAGAGGGAAGTCCTCTGTTGGGAGGCATCCTCTATCTGAAGGGCTGTCTGCTCCCAGTCCAGATTAAAGATAAAGACCCTGAGGAAGGAAGAGAAAGCAGAAGCCTTGAACTTGTCCATCTACAGTTAAGACTTGGACAGAAGCTACGCAAGTCACCCACTCTCAGTCTCAGTCTTCCTCATTATTTCATTTCATTTCATGTATTAGATTTCTATACCGCCCAATACCAATAGCCGCAGCTCTCTGGGCAGTTTACAAAGATTAAAACCATTAAAATACATTCTAAAAACCATATACATGCAAACAGATAAACATACAACCCACAGAGGGACACATATCTAAAAACAATTTTAAATAAGCAAAAGAAAAAATGCAAGAGCTGATTAAAACCTGATCATATGTTGCCAAATGCCTGAGTGAAGAAGGTCTTAACTTGGCTCAGAAAAGATAACCATCTTGGCACCAGGAGGGCCTTATTGGGGAGATCATTCCGTGACTGCGGGGCCACCACCGAAATGCCCCTCTCCCTCATTGCTGCCCTCTGAGCCTCCCTTGAAGGAGGCACTTGGAGGAGGGTCTTAGATGACGATCGTAGTGTACGGGGACGCCCTTGCCGAGAGAGGCACTCCATCAGGTATTGTGGTCCCGAGTCGCATAAGGCTTTACAGGTCAAAACCAGCACCTTGAATTATGGTGGGAACTATGCATTTCTATTTAAAATACACTAAGTATTTCTAAATTTACTAATATCTTTAGTATATTAGTAAATAAACTAAAATACACTACGTGTTTCTAAATTTGTATTTATATATCATTCATTCATTCCATTTCTATACCGCCCAATAGCCAAAGCTCACATCACGCTGACATACAAATCAGCACATGCAACCTGTGTCCTCTTTTCTGGGGCTGCATCGGTGGCCACCTTACAAGTCCGACCATTGGTCCATTCAGCCCAGTATTGTCTACCCACTCAGTGGCAGTAGTTGTCCAAGGTCTCAGATGGGGGTGTTTCCCAACCTCACCTGGAGATGCCATGGATCGTATCTGGGACCTTCCACATGCAAAAAAAAAGCACGCAGCTGGCCACTGAGCAAAGGTCCTTACTCTAAAGTTAAAATAAGATTCCAGTCCACATGGTTCTTCATACCAGGCTGATTTCAATACGACCATAGGAAAGGATCTTCTACTATGTCAGGCCACTGGTCCATCTCTCTTAGTATTGTTGACACTGACTGGCAGCGGCTCTCCAGGTTTTCAGGAAGGGGGTCTTCACCAGCCTCAACTGGACCTGCCTGTCCAAATAGAATGGGCCTTTGGACAGGGGAGTCTGGTGACCCCCTATGTCAGTGGGGCTCCTTATCCATTACAGCTTTTATTCTCAGCTTTATAGAAGCTAATCATGGTGCTCCATGGTTTCATAGATTTCATAGATCACAGAGTTGGAAGGGGCCTACAAGGCCACCGAGTCCAACCCCCTGCTCAATGCAGGAAACTAGAGGAGGGGTCTCCCATCCAAGTCACAACCAGGCCTGGCCCTGCTTAGCTTTCCACGCTCAGACAAGCTGAGCCAGCGTGAGCCACAGGCCTGTGACTGTGATGAACCTGTTTTGGGGATGTAGTTCAGCACCATGGACAGCTCCGATAAAGCTCAGAAGAGAGGCTGCGCCCCACTGAAATTTATTTATCTTATTTATTCATTCATTCATTTTCTATACCGCCCAATAGCCGAAGCTCTCTGGGCGGTGTACAACAATAGTTAAAAACAAACAATAAATTCCAGTTAAAAATATAGAAAATAAAACATTATGAAATTTGTAAAACCAATTTTTAAAATATCTCTAAAACAAGTTATAATAAAAACACGACCGCTAGAAACAATGTAGCACCCCACCATATACCATTCAATTATTAAAAGCCTCAACGTAGAGGGCAGTCTTAACCTGGTGCCGAAAAGATAACAGAGTTGGCGCCAGGCGGGCCTCAGAGGGGGGGAGCTTGTTCCACAGTTTGGGGGGCTACCACCGAAAAGGCCCTCCCCCTTGTCGCTGCCCTCTGAGCCTCACGTGGAGGTGGCAGCTGGAGGACATAGGAGTCACACACACAATTTTGGCTGGCTCTGCCCTCCAACGTAAAATCAGTTCTGACTCATTTCATTGCCGCTTTCTAATAAGGTAGACTTCATTGTCAGGGCCAGGCTGGGGACACAGCCATAGCCTTATAGCTGTAGCCGAGGCCAAAACTCAGGTTTTGGGCCTGAGCTGGAAGCTAGAAGCCTGGCCAGTCTAGAGGCTTCAGACTACCCACCAGGCTGCACCCTTAAACAACCAAACTCTGCCCCTTCATTTGCCAGTTTCCAGCCCTTTCAATCTCAGCAGTCCCCGCCTCCTGATCTGTCAGGCTCCACTCTTACCCTGACAACATTTTTATTCTGGTCAGCTTTTGCCTCCCGAGTCTCTGCGCTTTTCTGTAAAGCTTCATGTTTTATCTGTGCCTCCATCACATGAAGGCATTCTTAATTCTATTTCATGGCTCTGTGATCGGTGGTGTAGTGGTCAGTTTTGAAGCGCAGGCACCCATCATCATGATGACAGTCGCCGTAGCCGCGCCACCGAGGAAAGTCCAAAAGGTGCAGGCCGCTGCATTGATCCATATCGACAAACCCATTCGGACAGTTTTCATCTCTCCCAGGACTTTGGTAAAGCAAATGGGCCCTCATATCCCATTCAGAAGTAAGCCACCCCAAAATACTTTGCATTTCGACAGGGAACGATATATCGTTGCCGGGGAAAATTCATTTTCCTCCTTGCAGCTGTTATTTAGAAATTTCTCATCATAGAATCACAGAAAAGTAGAGTTGCAAGGGGCCCACCAGGCCATCGAGTCCAAACACCCCTCCCCTCAATGCAGGAATCCAGGTCAAAGCATCCCCGGCAGATGGCCGTCCAGCCGCACCCTGAATGCCTCCAGTCAGTGTTGGAGAGCCCACGATGTCCTTAGGTCGTTGGTTCCATTGGCATATTGCTCTGACAGTCAGGACGTTTTTTCCTGATCTCCAGGCAGAACCTGGCTTCCCGTCACTTGAGCCCGTTATTTCCATGCCCTGCACTCTGGGGTGATCGAGAAGAGATCCTGGCCCTCCTCTGTGCGACGACCCTTCAAGTACTGGAAGAGTGCTATTATATGGTGCTGAACGCCATCCCCAAAATAGGTCCGTCGCCAACGTGGATAGCTCCTATAAAGCTCAAGCGTAAAAAAGATCCAATGGATAAGGAGCCCAGTGCTGACACCGGCATCACCAGCTTCCGCTGCCTAGCAGGCTCTGGCCTGCTTCCTGATCTGCCGGGCACCACCCCTTCCTCATTAAGCCCCACCCTCTTAGCTCCCAGGCTCCGCCCCCTGAATCTCACCCTCAGAGAACCTAGCAACCCTACTAAATGACTACCTTTCCCCGTAAACCTTCCCCACAGAAAGTGTGCGAAGGGCATTTCGTCCTGTGAATTGCTATATGCCAAGTGGGGAAATGCAGCTGAAATCTCTCTTCCCCTTGGACTACAGATTTAGAGAACAAAGGAATATAAATAAACACAGTTTTGTTTTTGTGTTTTTTAATTCCCCTTGGAAATGTCGAAAACCTGTGATGGATAGCTTACTGTGAGTGATTAGAGAAGAGATGGCTAGACAAAAAAAGAAAAAGAAAAACCACAAACATGCAACAGGCTGACAGTGAAACAAGACCGCAAAAACCTTATTGTCCAACAGGCATTAGAAAAAGATGTGAACTTGCAAAATGATATCACAGAGGACGCAAACTCACTGAAACCTGCTGGTGGCACTGAGCAGAAGGAAGGGACCTGGGTCGTGATCCTGTGCATATTTACTTATGGGTGCACCCCATTTGATCCAGTGGGACGTCTTTGTAAACATGCATAGGATCAAACTGTTTATGCATTAGCAGTGCTTAGAGGAAACGGTACGGGTCTCTATGATGTGGCAAATACCAGCTCTGGCCTCATGGGGTGCCATCAAAGGAAAGGCTTGGCCGGCCGTACAGAATGGTGGGGAAAAGACACTTCAAGGATAAAGCCCGCCTCCAAGTGCCTCCTCCAACGGAGGTTAAGAGGACTGCAACAACAAAGAAAGCCTTTTTGGTGGTGGCCCCTCAGTTCTGGAACACACTCCCCAGCAAGGTCCGCCTTGATGGCACCAACATTGTCATCTTTTTGGCACCAGACTTTCCTCTACTCCCAGGTATTTAACAGCATGTGATGGGCTTCTTCATTTAGTTGCTTTACTGGGTCTTGGTTTTGTTTTGTTTTTAATTGTTCATTGTTTTTAGCTGCTTTAATTTGTTTTAAATGCGTGTATGTTTTCATTGCTGTTGTAAGCTGCCTTGAGTCTTTTTCTGAGAAGGGCATCAAAGAAATAATAATAATAATAAGGAGGAGGAGGAGGAGGAGGAAACTTGGTTTCATGGTGGAGCGGACATTTGAATGAATGTATCTCTGCCCACTATACCCACACTGGTTCCAACTTTGGTTGATTAATCTACCAACAAAGCAGAGGTGCAGAACCTCAGGCCTGGGGGGGCGAATCTGGCCCTCTGAGTATCCCCAGAGGCCACACCCCTTCCCCTTGCCCCCAGCCACCACTCCTTTGGTGGTTTCCCGGCTTTCGTGCAGTTTTTTCCCCATTCTAAAAAGGTCAAAATGCCTCTCCCAAGACTGAGTTGCCAGCAGTAAGAGCTTTAAATTAAAACCTGGTGATATTTGGGGGTATTTGGGGCCCTGCCCCTTTTGCCTGCGGCCCTGCCCACCACTGGAATGCGGCCCCTGAGCGCTTCTCCAAAATGGGATTTGGCCCTGGGGCTGAAAGAGCTTCGACAGCTCTGAACGAAACACGGCAGCCATGGGCAGCTGGTGGCTCCAACATCTACTCTGGATTTTACGCCAAATTTTTACCCACGGTGCTGAATCTATTTGGGGGGGGCAGGGTCCAGCGCCGTGGATACTTCCTTAAAAGTTCACAGTGAAACCTGGAGTGGATACACAGCCCCACTCACATTGGCGCCACCAGCCTCCATATGATCGTAGCCCGAACGCCCAGTTTCCTGCTTCTTTAATAGCCCTGCTCCCCCACAAAAAAAAATCCTGGCGCCCAAGAGAGCCAACTCACTCCACCTTATGCTTGGGCTGGCCCTAACCATCACTTTTTAGATAGCCCAAAATGAAATACTATATATATATATATACAGTCATACCTTGGATTGAGAGCATAATTCGTTCCGGAAACGTGCTTGTAATCCAAAACACTCTTATATCAAAACGAAATCCCCCCCCCCCAAAAAAATTTGTGCAGAGATTTTTAATTTAAGCCGTACTACAGTCCTTGTATTGCAAGACGTTGCTTGTATATCAAGTAAAAAAAAAATTAAATAAATATTTAAAAAATTGTTTGTCTTGCAAAACGCTCTCAAACCAAGTTACTTGCAATCCAAGGTATTACTGTATATCAGGCGATCACTCGTGACTGAGTAAGATTGTCTTCCAGGATAAAAATTTACAAAAAGGAAATTTTAAAAGGAGGAAATTCTAAAGAAGATTGTGTAGACTCTAGCGATGGGTCCGTAAGTGACTGTGGAGGCCAATTCTAGATCCACACAGCTTCCCACAGCGAGGACACAGGTTACCAGATGGAAGGTGGTCCTGTGAAGGATTCGTTTGACGTGCTTTTCGCCTAGCACGTTTCTCCCTTTCACCTTGCACTCGGGCTTCTTCAAAGTCCATGGAACCTTTGTGAAAGGCCAACCTCCAGTTAGGTCGTTCATGGGCCAGAGCTTCCCAGTTTTCGATGTTTATATTGCTTTTTTTTTTTTTTTTTTAGATTAGCCTTATGAACATCTTTAAACCGTTTATATTGACCAGCGATATTCCGCTTTCCATCCTTGAGTTGGGAATAAAGTAACTGCTTTGGGAGACGGCAGTCAGACATATATATAAAGTGTAAAGCTCACAGCTTCCTATTCTCTTCCATCCGTCTCCTCGCGGTGGCTGACAGAAGGTAAGCAACGCCAAACGTAATCTGAAATTCATCAGCCTAAATGGCTGCCGTTCTCGAGTGGGCAGTAATCAGGCCTTGTGTGCCAGTAATTGGTTGCTACAATCCATCTCCTCTCTTCCTCGCCTGTAAACATTCCGCAGCATTAGACAACAGCCAAGTTAATTTCAATACCGCCTCTCGCTATCAAATGAAATTGGCAGGGTAAATAGGGAACGGCGGCTTATTTGATGCTCACCTTCTTCGTCTCGTTCAGCTTAAATACAGAGTTAAAACACAAAGGGCCGTTCGGGTCAGGGGGAAATTACAGGGCCCAAACATCTGACTGCAAGTGAAAATGATATTAAAAGGTGGGAAAGAAAGGGGAGGCGGGCACACAAAGGGAAGAAAGTGTGGCGGGGGGACCGGGAACCGGCACGTTGGCTTTTTTAAAGATGGGGTGGGCTTGGAACTGCGTGCAAAGATTAGCACGGCGGCTGGCGTAACGGCAGGCCCGTGGCACGCACGAGCGCACCGCAAAAGCACTAACTGCGTGCCACGAACAGAAATGAGTTCTATCGTGAGTGAGTTCTTTCCCATCCCGCGATACTTTAAAAACAACAACAAGGATTGGAGACCTTCTGCTGCAAACCATGTGCTCTGCCATGGAGACGACGCAAGCATGCTTTGGATACCAGAATCAGGGATGGGGACTCGGACTCGAGGACTCGACTCGTGAGTCCCCTCTCTGACTCGACTCGGACTCGAGTCCCAATATTTTTAATGGGACTCGAGACTCGACTCGGGACTCGAGACCAAGGACTCGTCAACATCCCTGGGCTGTTGACGAGTCTTCTGGCTGTGCCAGAAGGAGCGCGATCACTGGTGAAGAGCGCATGGAAGCGAGGCGCGCCGCTGCTCGGCCACTATGGACAGCTACCAGGAGCGCAGCCCCAACAATGTGTTGAGATTTATTTTGATTGATGTGTTGTTGTGGGGGGGGGATTAGGGTTAGGGTCAGACATTTTGGGTTTGGCTGCCTCTACCTGCTGGTTTGGGGTTCCCTGCCTCCTCTGCCTGCCTGGTCTCTTCTTCACCAGTTCCACAGTTTGAATTGTCCAAGACAAACGCCTCTGCCTGCCTGCTTTGGGGTTCCCTGCCTCCTCTGCCTGCCTGGTTATTTTGGGTTTGTCTGCCTGGTCTGTTCTTGCCAAAATCAGTTGCAGAGTTTTGAAATAAAAAGGCACACTTGTGCCTAGAATTTATTTAAGCCACACATCTGAAGTAGCCTTATTTTGTTGGGGGGAAACCCCATTGATTTTAATAGGGACTCATGGAGTCAGTTTTGGGAGTGACTCAGGACTCGTGAGTCACCATTTTGGACCAAGGACTCGGACTCGAGACTCGGGTCCAAAGACTCGTGACTCGAGACCAAGGACTCTTCAACATCCCTGACCAGAAGTTTCATAAATACTGGATCAGCATTCGTTCAGAGACCCACGGTTATCGTTCTTAGATCTGTAGCACCACCAGTGTCTAGCGCGTTTTGCAGAGTAACATCAGCAAACAACAGATACCTCTCTCACCAATTCCCCATCTTCTTCTCACTCCTAGTTGCATGCTTAACAACCAAGGAGATTGCAACCTAAAGGCCAAAACAGACATTCCTTTAAAGAGGGAGCTACCCAACTTTCTGTCCCATTCTAGCATGGCCAAGAAAGAGAACTGAGGAAAGGCTTTGTGGAATAAGGGCTGACTTGGTCCTCAATGGCTCCCACTGAGTTCTATGGGACTCAGTAGATAGATACTTTCCCCCCCTTTCCAATCATAAGAAGACCCCTGCTGGATCAGACCAGAGGTCCATCTAATCCAGCATCTTATTTCCACCAAAGGCCAGCTAGATGTCTCCGGGAAGCCCACAACCCAGGACACAAAGGTGATCTCCACGCCCTTCCTTGGTCCACTGTTTGGTCATAAACATGTCGTTCCTTTGCCACACGCCTCACCACCATGCGCAGCTAAATGTTGAACGCCTCTGTGCCGTTGGACTCGTGGGTGGTTAGTATTGTGGGTCCATCCCACGACACCAAATTAAGGTGCCCATGCGTGAATCACCCGAACAGAGGACATGCAGCACCGGGGGGGGGGGGAAAGGGGACAAAAGAAGACAGCTATTTGCATCTATGAAATCCATGTGCCATTTTATACGTATAGACGCAAATGTAGGGGAAACTACCGTGATTTAGATAGAAATACAGTACATCTTACTGTAGTGTGGAAAGTGGTGACCAGGTGAGCTGTGTGTCTCTCTCTCGACCAGTGTGGCGTAGCGGTGAGAGTGTTGGACTGGGGACTCGGGAGATCCGGGTTCGAGTCCCCGCTCGGCCATGAAACTCACTGGTTGACTTTGGGCCAGTCCCTGACTCTCAGCCTAACCTACCTCACAGGGTTGTTGTGTGAGGATAAAATGGAGAGGAGGATTATGTAAGCCGCCTTGGGCTCCTTGCAGGAAAAAAGGCGGGGTATAAATATAATAAATAAATAAATGCTGTCCACGTGCTGTTGATGGACAACTTCAAGGCTCTTCCTTTATCTTTATACAGACTGCACTGGACGTCCCTTCAAATATGGGATGTCTTCAAATAGAGGACTGGCCTCTGCAAAAGAGGACACAGGACCACCCTACACCAGATTGGTTGGGTATTTCTACTTCATCATCAGTTTACCTGTATGTATGCCACTTTTCCAAGGCAAAACTATGCTCAAAGAGGCCTACAGCAACCTCAGGAAAACTTAAAATAAAATACAGCAACAAAATACAACAGAGAGCCAGCGTGGCATAGTGGTTAGAGCGGTTGGACTAGGCCTCAGGAGATCCGGGTTCTAGTCCCCACTCAGCCACGAAGCTCACTGGGTGACTTTGGGCCAGTCCCTGACTCTCAGCCTCACCTACCTCACAGGGTTGTCGGGAAGATAAAATGGGGAAGAGGAGGAGGACCATGTAAGCCGCCTTGAATTGCTCACAAGAGGGAAAGAAAGGCAGGATATAAATGTAATAATAAATAAAATGAATAAAAAATTTCCAACACTTCACTAACCATTACAAACCGTAACGAAATTTCAGTAGTGGCCGTACTGATAGGCTAAACGTCTCACATTAATAAACAAGATCAAACCGCTACGATTAAAGAATCACACTAAGGCCTGACAAAAGAAAAACACACAAAACAAATCGAAACAGCAGTACCAAAAAAAAAAAAACCCCACACAACGATCTTATCAAAGCCTACTTGCTCCCCGGCTCTCTGCCTGTCAAGCAAGCAAGCGGCAGCCGTGATGAGGAAGAGGAGGGTGTCTTGCCCAAGGGTCCCCCAAAACCCTGGAGTTGGCACAACTCAACACCCACCGCTGGACCTAGTCATCAGTGACTGAGGACCGACATTTTTTCCCCTCTGCAAATCCTGCGTCAGAGTGTTGCTACGTCATTGTAGCGTCACCCTCAAGGGTTTGGGGCGGTGAGTTTTGCCTCTCCCCAGAATTTCACACACACACACCCCAGGACACCCGGTGAAATTTGCCTGCAGGATTGGCCTGCACGCACGCACGCACGCACGCACACACAAGCAAAACAAAATCCGAACCAACGTTTATCACCATTTGTCTTTCCATAGGGCTGCTTGTCGCCACACAACAACACAGGCTTGCATCCCCCAAAAATATGCTGAGGGAGAAACACAGGGATTCTCATCTCAGAAGAACAGCCAGAACATAGGATCTAGGTAGCCTTAATACATTCATTGTGATTTGTTTTTGTTTTTTCATGAGTTATTGGGTAAGCTTAGCTTAGCTTAGAGAACAGGTGAGTGAGGGGAGACATGATAGAGGTGTAAGACATTATGCCTGGTGTGGAGAAAGCGGACAGGGAGACATTTTTTTTCTCCCTCTCTCCTAATACTAGAACCCAATAGGGCAGTGTTTCTCAACCTTGGGTCCCCAGATGTTTTTGGCCTACAACTCCCAGCATGCCCCAGCCAGCTACGCTGGCTGGGGCATGCTGGGAGTTGTAGGCCAAAAACATCTGGGGACCCAAGGTTGAGAAACACTGCAATAGGGTCATTCCATGAAGCTGATGGGTGGGAAATTCAGGGGCAGACGAAAGGAAGGACTTCTTCACACAGCGCAGAGTTCAACTGTGGGGTTCATTTCCGCAAGATGGAGCGATGGGCCACCAGTTTGGAGGGCTCTAAAAGGGGGTTGGACAAGTTCCTGGAGGAGAAGGCTCTCAACGGCTCCTGGTCCTCATGGCGACGTGCTACCTCCAGGATCAGAGGCAGGATGCCTACGTACGCCAGGTTGCTGGGGAACATGGGTGGGAGGGTGCTGTTGCACTCCTGTCCGGCTTGTGGGTCTCCCGTGGGCAGCCGGTTGGCCGCTGTGTGAACAGAATGCTGGGCGAGATGGGCCCTTGGTCTGATCCAGCCGGGCTCTTCTTAGGGTTCTTCGGTAAATTAATGGCATGCGTTTTCTTGTACTGCATCTCCAAAGAAAAGGGGTTAGAGAGTCCCTGGGTTAAAATCAAAGCTGAACATTCAAGGCAGGTCAGGAGACTGCATCTTATTGGAGGTGCCTGGACACCACTAAAGAAAGGGACAAAGAGGGCCCATACTGGGGACAAATAATCAAGAATGAATATGGCCAGAGGCAGTTTTAGGGGGGCGGCCCACTAGGACTGGAGCCCAAAATCTTTCATCTGGAGCCCCGAATCTCGGCGAGGCCCTCTGCCCCACCACCCTGCTGTCCAGGGGCACTTGCTGAAAGAAAGGCGCAGGGGCCCTGAGGATCTCTGTTGCATCTGATCCCCCCCCCCCGCCCGGATGAGCTGGCATTTGGCCCACAGGTGCTTCACCTCCTGCTGCCCCCTTCTGAATTTTTCCGCCTGAAGTTTCTTTCTGAAATCACATGCCCTCCTCTCCCCCGTCCATAGATCCTTTTTTACATATAGGGGTGTCCTTAGGAGACAGGGTCCTTTTCAGACTTTAGAGCATCTGTAAGCTAGCATATGCAAATATGTGCAATTTTTTTTTCCCCCTGTGGGCCTGAGCCTGGGAACCTTTCAATACCCAGCACCGCCCCTGAATATGGCGCTGCAGGGCTGAGGAACATTTCAAAGCCATTTTACTAGCATCGCGTATTAAGTCACCTTATACCGAGTCAGACCCTGGGTCCATCTAACCCAGTGTTGCAGACACTGACCGGCAGCAGCAGAGGTTCTCCAGCGTTTCAGGCAGGAGCCTTTCCCAGCCCTACCTGGAGATGCCGGGGATCGAACCGGGGACCACCTGCGTGCCAAGCCGGGGCTTTGTCGCTGAGCCATGGCTCCTCCCCTGTGTAAAATGGATAGAAAATTCGGCTATGGCTATTCACCGTTTATTATGCTCCATCAGCTGTGCTAAGGACAGAATTACAATCTAAGGTTGATTTGCTTGCGTGGAATTAACATGGAAACCAAAAGTGTTTTCCCTCTAAATAAATCAATGGTTTTAAACGCTCCGGCTGCGCACTCTAACCTGGGAGTAAGCCCCATAGAACACAGTGGGATTTACTTCTAGGTAAACACGTGTGGGTTTGCACTGGAAGCTCGACAGGATGGATGCGAAGGGAAAAAAAGGAGAGCTTGGAAATCCCTTTCCAGTACTGTTACTAAGCTAACAATACTGGGAAAGGATAACCATTCCATCAAATTAATATTGGTGCGACTTAAAAACGCTAATAAAATATTGCTAGGCAAAAGCAATCGCCAGGTACCCTAATTTTTTTCCCCCCCTGTGACGTTCTCGGCAATACTTTCAAATGACTTTTAATTTTTTCAACCCATCATGAGAAATAATGAATCACAGCCATGAGCAGAAATGTTTGTGATGTCGGGTTGAACCTACATTAAAGCAGTGAATAATGGCAAAGAAGGGCAGAGGGGGGGGGGGAGAGAGAAAGAGAGAGAGAGAGGGAGAGAGAGAGAGAGAGAGAAGGTGCTCAGAATTGCCTACCGAGAAAGCAAAAAGGCATATCTGAAATGTTTTTCCCCCTCCTACGTTCCGAAGCGATTAAACCGAGAGAGGTAAACAGTTTGCTAATGAAATAAAACAATTATTTCTGTGGCTCCCTATAGAGTCCCACTCTGAAGGCCCTGTAACTTGCTCCTGTCTTAGGAGAAATTGGATAGATAAATTTTATTTTATTTTTTACTTTATTATTTTTTTTAAAAAAAAAAATTTTTAATGGTGGCTACAGTTACGGGGAGAAAACGAGAAAGCGCCCACAGGCATTTCTGAAAGCCCTTATGCACCCTGTGCATTTTTTTTCTGCCTCAAGTGGTATAAGAAATGACCATAATTATGCTTACCATTTCTACCTCTTCAGACCAACTTAAATAACTCTATTATATGGAGCACAGCTTCATAATTTTCTGTGGAATGAAGAAGGGATGAAGAAGAAAAGAAACCAAACCAATTTACTTGTTTGTGTGGGTTCTTGAAGTGTTTCTCGGAAGAGAATGGTCCTGGCCCCATTCCGCCAAATCCCTGGTTTTTCTAGCTTAATAGGAGTTCACTATGATATATATTGAGATATAGATAGATAGATAGATAGAAAGATAGATAGATCCTTAAAGTATGACAGCAGAAAACCCCCACCAAAGAATCTTCTCCAAGTGGAAGATCTTAACAACTGGGAAAGGCTCTCAGAGGAGGCCACGGGGAGACAAAACCTGGTAAGACTGCTTTTCTTCAGCCTCTTTCATTTCTGTTTGGAAGCAAGATTTCATAGAAAACCTCGCTATTTGCTGCAAAACTCTGTGAACTATCCTTTTATTTTAAGCATCTAGTCCTCTTGACGATACTGAAACCTGCAGGCAGTGCTTACAAAATACACTAATGCTTGAGCGGTACAGATTCTGGGCTCTGTAGAGGCATCTCTCTCTCTTCATAGAAGAGCACAACCAAAAGCTTTCTATATGACAAGGCTGTGTCCCCCTCACATGGCCAGACCTCTTTTTCCTTCCAGCCCAACTTCTTGTGGAGGAGGAGGAGGAGGAGGAGGAGGAGGAGGAGGATTCCACAATTTTGCAAAACCTAGAGTATAAAGCGCCACTCCGCAGAGATACATATTTAATTTGATTATTTCTTCCGTCCTTCCTTTTTTGAAAAAAGAGTTTGAATTCTCCTGGGAAAATAGTGAGGCAATTTTGGGGCATGGAAACAGGCACAGCTCGGATGTCATTACTTCACATTACAAATTAGGGGTCAGCCACTGGAGGCCCCAGTGCTGAATCTGGCCCTCGGGCCAAGGCTGTACTCTGAAGGCTGTATATGATGCGTCAACCTTGCTGAAGCAGAGTGGGGTGGTGCCTTCAGCCCTGGGTTTTGCTGGCAGATGTGAAATTTCTCCAACAGCACAGGTTCAATGAGAATCCAGTGGTTGCCAAAGCGAGGGGAATATCTGAGAAATTTTGAAGGAAACAAAGCAAGTTTTTATAACAGCCATGAAATATCTTCCACCACACACCACACCAAATGCTATTCTGATAACTAGGGTGTATTATTTATTTTATTTATTTATTTAATACATTTTTATACCGCCCAATAGCCAAAGCTCTCTGGGCGGTTTACAACAGTTAAAATCATAAAATACAATATAAAATATAAAATTTTAAACCACAGATTAAAAACAAACAGCAGAGCTAGCAGCAGCAGTTACAATAACAGAATTAAAAACCATTACAAGATTAAAATGATTAAAATGCCTGGGAGAACAGAAAGGTCTTCACCTGGCGCTGGAAAGAATACAAAGTAGGCGCCAGGCGAACCTCTTTGGGGAGCTCATTCCATAACTGGGGTGCCACAGCAGAAAAGACCCTCCTCCTAGTAGCCACCTGCCTCACTTCCTTTGGCAGGGGCTCTCGGAGAAGGACCGCTGAGGAAGATCTTAGTGTCCGGGCAGGTACATATGGGAGGAGACGATCCTTCATATACCCTGGTCCCAAGCCGTTTAGGGCTTTAAATGTTAGCACCATTTGTACTATTTGTACAAATGTTATTTGTACAAATAGTTATACAGTTGTACAATTTTAAAAGAAAAGCATTATTCCCTATTGATTTTTCCTTCATCTATATATTAAAAAGGCATCTGGGGGGGGGATATAAATATCTGTGTGTGTGACTAAGTTTGTTTTCAACACTGGGATGTTGCACTTTAGGGACAATTTATAGGGTTGTTGTTGTTTTCCCCAATGGACGCTGGGGCGGTGTATCCATTCTGGGTTTCAGCCTGAACTTTTAAGGAGCTATCCATGGTGCTGAGCCATTTCCCCAAACTAGGTTCAACACCACGGACATCTCCTTTAAAGTTCAGACTGAAACCCGGAGTGGATACACCTCCCCACCACCATCAGAGCCACCTGCCAGGGCTGGGTTTTTTGAACCAGGCTTTTTGCCTGCGATGGGTTTTAAACTAATACTGAGTTTCCCATGGGCATCTGGTTGGCCATTGTGGGGATGGAAGCTAGACCTTTGGCCTGATCCAACAAGATTGTTCTTATGAACATGTCTTTGTCCTAGGCGCTGTACATTGGAGTGCATAGTTCTCATGGCAAAAGTCTGAATACCCAAACGTGAGCCGACGAGCGATATTTAATAGGAGCTATTTATAATAATAATAATAATAATAATAATAATAATAATAATGAGGAGGAAGAGGAGGAGGAGTCAGGGCCGAAAATGAGTATTAACAAATACAGTTGGCCAAAATCTCAAATTTTAAACCCAAACCTTTAAACTTGGAGTTCTGAGGAGGGAGGGAGAGAGAGAGAGAGAGAGAGAGAGAGAGAGAGAGAGAGAGAGCAAGCAAGCAAAATTCTACATAAGTGTTCAAATGCTTTCGACTTGTTGGCAGCTCTTGGCCGTTTCCCATCTGGCAGGCCTCGAACACGCCGTCCCCGTGACCTGTCAAACTGTCAAGCCCTCAAAAATTGAAATCCAAATATGATCAGATGTCAAATACAGATATCAAAAGTATGCAGTGAATATTTGAATATTCAAAGAACATTCCGGTGAATATTCACAGAGGAGAATCCTGAGAATGTGGCGGGGGACGGACGGACGACGACCAATTTTTGTCATCTCTAGTTTAAGCCCATTTCCCCACCTCTGCCTCCTGAGATTAAAAAGCAGAGAATATTCCCTTCTTAACCCATCCCGCATCGTGGAAAACAAGCGTTGGCCGCCCTCCTCCTCGGAGCACGCTGAAGATATTGCCTAATATAAGAGCACCATCTAGTGCTCCGTACCGAGCAATATCCATCCGTGGCAAATCATCGGGACCCCACCACCGTCCATAAGCCGGCCTGCTAATTTGACAGCGAAAGCGCGTGTGTCTGGAAGGGGGGGGCGGCGCAGAGAATTAAAACATATTAAAGGTGTTAATAAGTGACTTATTTAAACGGGGTATCGCATATTGAACATTAATCACCGTGCCGTTAAAAGTGTAATTAAGGAGTCACTCTGCCTTCTGGGGAAGGCGCGCTTAGGGAGCCGAGAGAAAATGGCCTCTTTTATTAATACAAATTATTTTATTTGGCTAAAGCTAATAATTCTAAGTGAGGTCAACAGGACTTCTCCGCGCGCGGGAAAGCGGCACCCGGGCCCGGGCCGGCGTTTCCATGGCGACGGGGCGACGTCGGCCCTCCCGCGCGCACGGCTGTGTCTATATAATGGCTCCGCTCGCTTGCCAAGGGGTGGAATTGTTTCTGAGGGAAACGGGGGGCATTCGTGCTGACAGACGCATTTGCTCGCCCTCGCTGGGGGGGGGGAAAGGCAGGAGAAGTGGTGTGTGTGTGTGTGTGTGTGTAGGGTGTGGAGGCTCAAAATGCCTATTTCCACAAATAGAATTTCAAGTTTTTAAAACTACGCACACGCACACAGTTGCCTCACATGCACAAACCTGTGTGCTTCCCCTCCGCTTTTAACAGGGATGTTGAAGAGTCCTTGGTTTCGAGTCACGAGTCGAGCCACGAGTCTTTGGACCCGAGTCTCGAGTCCGAGTCCTTGGTCCAAAATGGGGACTCACAAGTCACAAGTCACTCCCAAAGCTGACTCCACGAGTCCCTATTAAAATCCATGGGTTTTCCCCCCAACAAAATAAGGCTACTTCAGATGTGTGACTTCAATAAATTCTAGGCACAAGTGTGCCTTTTCATTTCAAAACTCTGCCACTGATTTGGGCAAGAACAGACCAGGCAGACAAACCCAAAATAACCAGGCAGGCAGAGGAGGCAGGGAACCCCAAAGCAGGCAGGCAGAGGCAGCCAAACCCAAAATGTCTGAAAGGTTGCATTTTAGGGAAATGATTTTTAAAAAGAAACTTGCTGTACTTCCTAAAACCTATCCATGTTGCATTTGAGGAACACGATTTTGGAACACGAGTCCTTGGTCTCGAGTCCCGAGTCGAGTCTCGAGTCCCATTAAAAATACTGGGACTCAAGTCTGACTCGAGTCAGAGGGGGGACTCAGTACGACTCACGAGTCGAGTCCTGGAGTCCGAGTCCCCATCCCTGGCTTTTAAAGAAAAAAAATAAAAAATCCAGAGCTGTGCTCAAGTAACCTTTAAAAAAAATGGTGGAAAAGAGAGAGAGGCCTCAAAGCCAGTCTCTGTGAACCAGGGCTGATCCTTCCCAGGGGAGGCGGGTGACTGACGGCTATTTCGGTGGGGCTCCTTTTCCATAGCAGGTTTTATTTGGAGCTTCGTGGGAGCGGCCCCCGTGGTGCCCGGGACTCTGTCCCCCCCAAAAGCACGTTCACCACCATGGAGAGCTCTTTCGAAGCTCCAAATGAAACCTGCAACGGAAAAGGAGCCCCGCCGAAATAGGAGTGGCCGGCCTCCCCTCGTCCTACCACCAGGCAGAGCGAGGTGCGGGGTGGGCCCGAGGCATTTTGCCACCTGAGGCCAATGGAGGCTGGTGGCTCCGATGCCAGTAGGGGCGGTGTATCCAGTCCAGGTTTCAGCCTGAACTTTAAAGGAGTTATCCGTGGTGCTGGGCCTGGTTTGGGGCACCATGGATAGCTTCTTTGAAGTTCAGGCTGAAACCCGGAGTGGATACACCACCCCCACTGACCTTGAACCCCCCCCCAGCCTCCACTGATGGGAGTTGTAGTCCAAAACCAGTGGAGGCTGGTGGTTCCAGTGTCGGCGGGTTGGGATGTATCCACTCTGGGTCTTAGCCGGAACCTTTAAGGAGCTGTCTGTGGTGCTGAATGTGCTTTCCGGGGCCAGGGATTGGGATTCACACCACGGGCAGCTCCTTTAAAGTTCAGGCTAAGACCCAGAGTGGATACATCCCAACCCACCGACCTTAGAGCCACCAGGACTACAATTCCCATCAGCGGAGGCAAATTCAACATTGGAAAAATTAGAAATAGAAACTGAAATGGAAGATTCATCCACCCTTAACTGCAAGACATCACACATCTGCCTGCACACTTTTAAAAGCGCACAGGTACTCAGCTAGCAAAAAGGAACAGAGGACGGCAATCAACAGCCGGTAGAAACAGGGAGAGTTCAGAAATGCATTGGGGAAGGGGGTCGTTGCACGGTGGCAACACACTGACTTTGCATGCAAGGCGGCGGTCCCTGGTTCGGTGGCCCCAGCACCACCACATCTAGGGGTGGTAGAACAGTGATCGGCCCGTAGTCACGTAGATTGCTCATGACGAGATTTCTTGCAAAAAGAAATGTTGATTTCTGTAAAAATGTCGCAGGTGTCAAACATCCTAGTCGGAGGCAGTGTTAGAGGACTGTTCACTAGGACTGGAGCACCGAATCTCTGGGGGGGGCTCTGCCCCACCACCCTGCTGTCCATGGGCACTTTCTGAAAGAAAGGTGCAGGGGCCCTGAGGATCTCTGTTGCATCCGATCCCTCTGGATGAGCTGGCTTTTTGCCCACATGTGCTTCACCTCCTGCTGCCCCCACCAGAATCTTTCCGCCTGAGGATTTTTTCTGAAATCAAATGCCCACCTCTTCCCTGTCCATACATCCCTTTTTACCAATAGGGGTGCCCTTAAGAGACAGGGTTCTTTAAAGACACACACAGAGAGAGAGAGAGAGAGAGAGAGAGAGACAGAGACTTCACAGCATTTGCAAATCTGTGCATTCTTTTTTGTCCTGTGGGCTTGAGCCCCTGGATCTTTTCAGCACCTAGCACGGCCTCTGATCCTACTGCTACAAGCTGAAAACGAGGTGGACTAGAAAACTCTCTCTCCCTCCCCGCTCCAAAAGAAACCAAAGTACACACTGGTTCCCCGGTTTGTCGAACCTGTGCATTATTCAGTCTGCAACCAATTACTTTCTGAACTGCTGTGGTGATTTATCTGCGTCCCCGTGTGATGTCATTCGTTTATGTACGGCATTACCCAGAATACGGCATTAACATTTTACTATTAGTCTTACCTTTCAATGCAAAAAGATAAAGGCGTAAATCTCCAGACACAAAGGATGTGTCAGCTGAGTTGATCTAGTGTTACAAGTTGGGTTACGGGGTATTTTGGCATGTTTCCGCACCTTGAACGATGGAGGGGAAAACTAATATCATTTTTCTCCCTACTGTGAGATCGGAATTGCCTTATTGGGGGAACCAATTCTTATTTTAAATGTTGATTGGCTCAACTAAGTGGGCAAAAACAAAGGCTCCATTGTTGGGGCATGCTGGGAGTTGTAGGCCAAAAACATCTGGGGACCCAAGGTTGGAGAACACTGCTGTATAGTCTGCTACAACCAGGATGGTCTCGCTGACTTCAGGGGTGGCTTGTCCCAGAATCCTCTGCAGCTAGGATTTAAAAAGCAGAACATTTTGCGCAGGACATTAAAGCAAGCTATAAAATGCTGGCAGGCGACTCTGTGTGTGTGTGTGTGTGTGTGTGTGTGTGTGCGAGCACGTGTGCGAGCCCAGGGAGATCATCATTCCACTAAGGTGGACAACAAAGCAAATAGTATATATATTCACAAGTTACAACCCATCTCCCATAACTTATTAACACATAGTCAGGATTAATCAAGCACAGAAACACTGAAGCCGTCCTGCTAATTAGTCGGCAATGATAACTATATTTGTCATCCCTTCCCAATTAGTCTCCTGTACATTTCAGGAGTTTTAATTGCACCTTGTTCTCCATCTAGATGTCACCCCCGTGTGTCTCTCCTCCTAATTCTTCCACAAATTTGACCAAAAAAAGAAGGAAAAAATGATGTTAAATATAGATTATCGTTCGATTTTCATAATTAACACAACGGATCCAGCCTTTGGTCTAAACATTTCCCCTGGAACGATAAATCTCAACGTTCCCACGGAGCAACGTGCTTATTCAAGGAGCCGCGAAGAGGCAGTTCGGCTCTTGGGAAGGGACTTTGCATGGCTGAGTTCTCTGTTGAATCCACCCCCTGAAGATGCTGTGTGTCGGCCATTTGGCTTAGTTGCCTTTGGAGGGGGAAGTAGACACATCCATGCAGGAGGAGAGGGCCATCGGTGGTGACGAGCCAGCGGGATCTCCACATACAGCAGGGGTGCGGAACCTATTCCAGCCCGAGGGCCACATTCCATTGCA
Source organism: Shinisaurus crocodilurus (assembly GCA_021292165.1). Lineage (NCBI taxonomy): Eukaryota > Metazoa > Chordata > Lepidosauria > Squamata > Shinisauridae > Shinisaurus > Shinisaurus crocodilurus. The sequence continues at coordinate 58,851 of JAHFWL010000180.1, read as the reverse complement.
GAGAAGCCCTCGGGGGGTGCATTCCAGCAGTGGGCGGGGCCAAAGGCAAAGGGAGTGGGACCAAAGGCAAGAAGGGTGGGGCCAAAACACCAAAAATGCCAGCATGCTGTAGACTGATGCTCTTACTGACAATAATTCAGCCTTAGGGGAGGCACTTCAATATTTTCAAAGGGGAGAGGGGAGGAACTGTGCAAAAGCCAGGAGACCACCAAGCTATAGTTGGTCAGCGGAAACGGGGGGGGGGGCAGATTAGGACTCCAGGCAGCCTGGATTTTATATATATATATATATATATATATATATATATATCCTCTTGCAAGGAACCCAAGGCGGCTTACATAATCCTCCTCCTCTCCACTTTATCCTCACAACAACCCTGTGAGGTAGGTTGGGCTGAGAATCAGCAACTGGCCCAAAGCCACCCAGTGAGCTTCATGGCCGAGTGGGGACTAGAACCCGGATCTCCCGAGTCCCAGTCCAACACTCAAACCACTACACCACACTGCCACCAGACCTGAGGTTCTACGCCCCTGATGTATAGAATGGCAGTACACCACTGCCGGTCCATATTTGCATAGCTCCACCTATTCTTCTGCATATCCCCACCCATTCACCTGCATATCCCCGCCCTACCTTCCACACCACATGGCAATATAATGAAACAGTATACTCGATCGTGCCAGAACATTAAGAGCCGGCAAGGTTTACACATTTAGCATCACACCAAGAAAATGGCATCGTTGCAAAACTCGAATCCCCGCTGTTGACAAGCAACCTGAGCATGCGATGCTGATGTTCGGGAAGGTGGAAATATACCCACGGAAATAAATTTTCACACCTCCTTACGGCCATGCTTTACGGAGGAGTCTGTAAATTTATGTGCGGCAATTGTCTAGCGCCGTACGGAATGGGGTGAAAAATAGAGAGATCAGGGCTGCCCCGCCTGGCTCTCCGTGGCTCTGCTTTTCCTGTTACTCTGTACTGTCTTTATAAGGCTGAGCAGGGATCGAGGAGAGGCACCTCCTCCTCCTCGTCAGCACATTGCGGAGGCCAGCCACTGACGCATTACCAAAAAAAGAGGAAATGCATCGCCCCCCCCAAAAAAAGGTTCAAAAGAGGAGACAGCTTTGCATAAAATGCGAATGTTCTAATTTATACGTGTAGATTCAACTTCAGAAATAATCAGAATAATTTAAACAGAAACACAAGACATCGCACCGTAACAGGGAAGATGGTGGCCAGGCAGGTAAACTGTGCACCTGCTGCTCAATCTGCCATCCAGGTGCTAACAATAGTTGTTGATGGGCAAATTCAAGGCCAACTGTTGATGGGCAAAGCCAATTGTTGACGGCCTTGATGGGCAAGGCCAACTGTTGATGGGCAACTGTTGAAGGACAACGAGTTCGAGGCCAACAGTTGATGATGGGCAACTGGGCAAGGCCAACTGCTGATGGGCAACTGTTGATGGCCTTGATGGGCAAGGCCAGCTGTTGATGGGCAACTGCGGAAGGCCAAGTTCGAGGCCAACTGCTGAAGTGCAACTGTTGATGGGCAAGTTCAAGGCCACTGCCTGCTCTCCCCTTCTGATGGTTCTTTATCTTTAAACTGGACTTGGACTGGACAGCCCCTCAAACAGAGGAAGACTTCCAAAAGAGTAGGACACATGGGTGTCATAATGTTGGGATGGGAGACAAATGGCTACCAACTGGTTAGTAGATGTTTATAAACCACTGATTTAGTTTGTTTATTTTTTCATTGACACGTCCTTAAATTTCAATAGATGTGTTTTTCATTGTTTTGTTTATATGTTTTAAATATATATATATATATTTATTGTATCTGCATTTTATGGTTGCTAACCAGCTTGAGCAATATTTTTTTTTAGTGGAAAGGTGGGATGTAAGGAAGAGGAACTTGCAATACACAGGGAAACAGTGCATCGTTAAACTATGGAATTCACTTCCACAAGATGGGGTGGTGGCCACCAATTTGGAGGGCTCTAAAAGAGGACTGGACAAACTCATGGCGGAGAAGGCTATCAATGGCTACTAGTCCTGATGGCTACGTATATGCTACCTCCAGGATCAGAGGCAGTCTGCCTATGTACACCAGTGGCTGGAGGATACAACCAGGAGGGTGTTATTGCTCTCATGTTTCACCTGTGGGTTTCCCACGGGCAGCTGGTTGGCCACTGTGTGAACAGAATGCTGGACTGGATGCACCCTTCATCTGATCCAACAGGGCTCTTGTGCTCTTGAGGGGGCAGTCCTATCGACTGCACCTTCGCGGCGTGGAAGCCTCCACATTTGGAGGCTTCTGAGATTCCTGCACCCTCCTGGGCTGAAGGCAGCAGGGCGGGAGGAGCAGCAGAGACGATCTTCACCTCCCCATCCTTGGTCTTTGGCAATTTTCGCTAGATGGGCGTTTCAGCCCGTCTAGCAAGGGTGCTTTGAAGGGTGGCGTAGGCAGCTGGAGGAGGCTCAGTATATCTCATATCCTGGCCTCTCTGGTCTCCCTCCCTGCCCACCAAAACACCCCCTTTCCTCCTCCTCTGAGGTCACTTCTCTGACTTCTCCCGAAGCTACTTTCTGATGTCAAAGCTGGGACTCCCCCCCCCAAAAAAAAATCCTATGGCCTTCTAGACCCTTTCGAGGGGCCATGGGATCGCCCCGCCCCTATATTTTCTTTCCATCCTTTTTTGAACATATTTTGATCCATTCTTTGAGCTGAGAACTGTCTCGGAACTTTTGGGAACTGGGGGGGAGAAAAAAACAGTGGGTAAGTCGCGTACAGTAATACCTTGGATTACGAGCATAATTCGTTCCAGAACCATGCTTGTAATCCAAAACACTCGCATATCAAAGCGAGTTTTCCCATTAGAAATAATGGGAACTCAGATGATTCGTTCCACAACCATTTACTCACTGCTTTGCTGGTTCCCTGGGAGGGAGCCCCATGGAGGGAGCCTGCAAAGCAGTGATTAAATGGTGCGTGGAGGGCAGGCACGGCGCAGCCACTCGCTCTGCAGGTGCCTCTCGCGCTGCCATGCCGGCTCCCGGGCAGGGAAGCGGCACGGCAGCGCGCAAGGTGCCCGCAGCGCGAGTGGCCGCACCTCCCTGCCAGGGAGCCAGCAAAGCACTTTGCCAGCTCCCTGCCAGGGAGCTGCATGACGCGACGGGACCCTCGCGCTGCCGCTTTGCTCGCCAGGGAGCTGCGTGGAGCTTTGCCAGGGAGCTGCGTGGAGGCGTTCCCGCTGCTCCTTGCCTCTTCCAGGGGAGGTTCAACTCCTCGGCGAGCCGCCCGCGCTGCTATCGCCGGTCCCGTCGCGTCCCTTGCTGCCCCGGAAGTGACGCGACGGGACCCTGCAGTTCCCGTCGCGTCACTTCCGGAGCAGCAGGGGACGCGACGGGACCGGCGATAGCAGCGCGGGCGGCTCGCAGAGAGGCGAGCCCCCGCTGGAAGAGGCAGGGAGCAGCGGGAACGCCTCCACGCAGCTCCCTGGCAAGTAAAGCGGCAGCGCGAGGCGCAGGCAGAGCGAGCGGCCGCTCACTCGCCTCCATTGGGCTCCCTGACAGGGAGCCCAATGGAGGCGTGGCGCAGCCTCTCGCTCTGTGTGTGCCTCGCGCTGCCGCTTTGCCAGCTCCCAGGCAGGAAGCAGGCAAAGCAGCAGCGCGAGGCGCACACAGAGCGAGCAACGCGGCTCCCTCGCCTCATCTCCATGGGGTGCTTTGCTGGCTCCCAGGCAGGGAGCCAGCGCAGCGGTGCAAGGCGCCGCCGCAGGGGCGCAAGGCGCCCGCACAGCGAGCGGCCTCACTTCCATGGGGCTCCCAGGCAGGGAGCCGGCGCAGCAGCGCGAGGCGCCCGCAGAGTGAGCGGCTGCGCCTCGCCTCCATGGGGCTCCCTCCCAGCTAGGCAAAGCCGGGGAGCTGGCACTTTAAGTGCTAGTCGGGGGCACAGCGTGTGGCTCGTGTTCCGAGACACGCTCGTCCTCCAAATCGAAACAAATGATAAAATTTTGCTCGTTTTACGAGAAGCTCGTATACCGAGTTACTCGTAATCCGAGGTATTACTGTATTCATTTTCCAGCTCAACAGAAAACATAGTCTGTTGTTACACACTAATCAGGCAAACAATGTACCGCAAGTTTGGCTGGCATCCAAATCAGAATTCAAACCCCTCTCCAAACGGTTTCCCGTTCTGATTTGGCGGCACACTACCGTTTGTCCGATCCGCTGTTCCATTTCCTTTCTGGGGTGGGACAAACGTGGCTGGACAAAAGCGCTGATTACGGGAGGCAATTGTGAAGGCGAGCTAATACCGCATCTGGTCATATTCAGTCCTCAGAAGGACCCAGATTAGAAAATACTCAATATATTGACAGGGAAAACCCAGTAGGGGAAAACTGATGAGCAGTGACCTATGCTTCTCTCTATATTCCCTTACGGTATTAACCCTTTCAATGCTGAAAAGAAAATTCCAAGGGATTCCAGATATACCATATTCAGAAAAATCATGTTTGACAAGGCTCTGGCTGGGTAATGAGCACTTGATTTGTACTCCCAGGCTAGAATCGCCATGCACGTGCAGAGTGCATTCCTGTTAAAATTCTAGCTCGTCATTTTATTGTGACATTTATAGCCTCCTTTTCTTTCATGATAGAACTGAAGGAACCTGGCTGCCCTTATACAAGGAAAGAGGAGGGAGGAATTTATTTGGTTTACCTTTTAATAGGAACTGACCTAATTTGCACTTTCCAAACTAATATGCAAACTGGAACACAATTATCCTTCAGGTTTCGGACTTCTCCGAATTTTGCAAAGCAGTTCTCGGATTTTTTTTAAAAAGGGCAGGTACAAAAATGCATGCAATGGTGGGAAACCATAAACAAAAAAGGCATACATCAGGGTACAATTGCTTGCAAAAGATTGTGTACATTTGCAGGAAATGAATCTTCATAGTTAAAAAAAACCATGTTCCCATTTTCACAAAGACTTTGAAATACATCTGCAAACTGATGTGGAAATGGGACAGAACAAATTTATGCTCGGAAAAAATGTGAAAGTCATAGAAAGTTAAACAGACAGATTCGTCCATTCCTTGTTTGTTTGTTTGTTTGTTTGTTAAATTTATATCCCACCTTTCCTCCAAGGAATCCAAGGTGGCTTACATGGTCCTCCTGCTCTCCATTTTATCCTCATAACAACCCTGTGAGGTAGGTTAGGCCGAGAGTCAGTGACCGGCCCTAAGTCATCCAATGAGCTTCACGGTTGAGTGGGGACTAGAACCCAGATCAGTGGTGGAGCCTTGCTTTGCCTGCAAAGGGGCCCAGTTACAATCCCTGAATCTCTTGGTGTGGCTTGGGAATCTCCCGCCTGAAACCCGGGAGAACCATTTCTGCCCGTCAGTGTCAACAATACTGGGGTAGATGGGCCCTTAGTCTGACTCAGTGTGTGGCAACTCGGTATGGTTGCAATCAGATCTTAGGGAGATCTGAGCTATGGTCACTCTTATAACGAAGGGCATTTCACTAGTCCTCATGATCTGTACTGATATGTTAATACATCATTATTGGCTGGGGTGATTTCTCCCCCTTTTTTAACAGATTGTTGTTGCTGCTGTTGTTGTTACATTTATATCCTGCCTATTTTTCCTCCTGGAAGGAACCCAAGGAGGCAGGGTACATGGTCCATCTCCTCTCCATTATATCCTCACAACAACCCTGTGAGGTAGGCTAGGCTGAGAGTCAGTGACTGGCCCAAAGTCACCCAGGGAGCTTCAGAAGACTGGATTCAGGACTATAACCCGGATCCCCCGAGGTCCAGCCCAACAGCCTAACCACTACGGCACACTGGCTCTCTCTGGCTCCATTGGTATTAATTACTTCATATGATTTGTTGCTGTTGTTCGTCGTGAGCCACTTTGAAAGTCGGAGAGCCGCTCTCGGGGGGGGGGGGGCTGCATTCCGGTGGTGGGCGGGGCCAGAGGCGAAGGGGGAGGAGCCAAAGGCAAAAGAGGAGAGGGCAAAAATACAAAACAAAATACCAGCACAGCGTAGCATAAAGCTCTTACGGCCAGCAAGCCATAGGAGAGCCATTTCCACCTTTTAGAAAGAGGGGTGGGGGGACATGCAAAAGTCAGGAAGCCATGAAACAATTGGTGGTTCTGGAGAAAGGCACTGCAGCCAGGAGAAGGGGGCACGGCCGTCCGGCGAACCCCAGAATTCCACCCCTGGGCTGGGGAGTGACTCCAATTCCAGTGGGGCTGCTAATCCATTGCAGGTTTCACTCTGAGCTTTATAGGACCTATCCATGGTGCTCCATGGTGGTGGAGCTATTGGGGGGGTTGGCGTTCAGCACCATGGAGAGCTCCCATAAAGCTCCGAGTGAAACCTGCAATGGATTAGGAGCCCCACCGGAATAGGAGTCATAGATTTCATAGATTTCATAGATCATAGAGCTGGAAGGAGCCTACAAGGCCATCGAGTCCAACCCCCTGCTCAGTGCAGGAAACTAGAGGAGGGGCCTCCCATCCAAGTAATAACCAGGCCTGACCCTGCTTAGCTTTCCACGCTCAGACAAGCTGAGCCAGCGTAAGCCACAGGCCTCTACTCTCCCTGGGCCGAGTTTCCTGACAACACTGAAATAAATGGACAAATATTCTGACCTGGTATAAAGACACCTTCCTGCACGCCACAGCAGCCAATGCAAGCTTTTGCTTTTCCAGTCACCGAAGCCGGTCGCCCTCCACCAAACTGCAACTCCACTTGTTGTATATTCCTTGACCCTCGTGCAAAATTTTGCACGGCCAAATCGAGGGATTCCCCCCTGGCATGTTTTGTCTCCGCCCCGCAGCACTGAGAAACGGTAGCATATTTCAGCCTTCTGAAGTGCTTCGTGGCTTTAGTATCACAATGGCCTTCTTCTTTTTTTCTGGGACACACACACACACACAAAGAAATAATCACAAATAGTTCATCTCTAGGCAATAGCACATAATTCAGAGCCCTAACTTCATACAGGAAGTGGGGGGGTGTTTACGCTATAAAATCTACCTTTTGCTTATAAGGAGGTGTGTGCCCCAGACGTCTTATTTCCTATTAAATCCATAACTATTATCGGTTTCTATCTTCCCCCAAGACCTTTGCAGTTTTTCGAGCACAGAGCTACGCAGGGCAACACAGCTCCTCATATTCACACGAAGGGGTTGCTGCAGCTGGAGGAAGGAATAAAAGAAAGGGAGAACGGAAAGTGACCGGTGAAGGCAAAGGAGAGAGAAATGGCCATTGAGGAGTCCAAAAATGTATTAGAAGGAAATTTGGAAAGAAATCAATGACATATAATTAGATTTTGATCTCTCTCTCCCTCCCCCCTTTTCCATTTTGTTTGGCTGGGAGGGGGGTGTTTATAAATAGAATCTCTCTGTGAAAGGAGCAAGGGAGATTAAATGGTTTGAGAACACAGGTGCCTGAGCCAGAGATGGGAGCCGCTAAACCATGACAGCTCCATCATGGCCGACAGGAGATGGGCTAAAGATGGAAAGAAATAAAAAAATAATAATAAAGAAGTAGAAGAAAACAATGAAGAAAGGGGCAGAGGAAGGAGGAGAAAAGCAAAAAAGCGGGGGCTCTCTTCTAACTTCGGAGGCCAATGAGCAAAGTGAAAAGGGTTCTGAAGCCTCATGGCTCCTAAACATTTCCCTCCCACACATCCCTCAAAGGTACACTGCATCATCGGTTCTCATAGATTTCATAGATCATAGAGTTGGAAGGAGCCTACAAGGCTATCGAGTCCAACCCCCTGCTCAATGCAGGAAACTAGAGGAGGGGTCTCCCATCCAAGTAATAACCAGGCCTGACCCTGCTTAGCTTTCCACGCTCAGACAAGCTGAGCCAGTTATGGCTCATAAACATTTCCCACACCTGCAGATTTCACCCACAGCCACCCTGCATCATAGGTTCTGTAGTCTTATGGCTCATAAACATTTCCCTCCCACACGTCCCTCAAAGATACACTGCATCATAGGTTCTGTAGTCTTGTGGCTCATAAACAGTTCCCACACCTGCAGATTTCACCCACAGCCACTCTACATCATATGCTCTGTAGTCCTATGGCTCATAAACATTTCCCACACCTGCAGATTTCACCCACAGCCACCCTGCATCATAGCTTCTGTAGTCTTATGGCTCATAACCAGTTCCCTCACACTTGGATTTCACTCAAAGCCACACTGCACCATGGGTTCTGTTGTCTTACAGCTGCATAAACAATTGCTCTTGAGCATTCTATGCTTAGAACCAGAAGGTAAAGTTGAGTTTGAGTGGTCAGCAAAATGGCTTGCAACAACAAAACGTTTCCCGCGTTCTCCAGGGCAAGTCCAGTTGTACTTGGTGTGATCAAATTTGGTAAGTTTGCATGAACATGCGAACTGAATGAATTCCTCCCCCATCCCTATGGAAAGCTGCTGGCCTCTTCGTATGAGAAAACCGCCCTGTCCTCCAACCTCGCATTACCTTTGCACATTCTTATACATCCCAGGGATAAAGAAGACTCTGACCAGAGAACAGAGGGGGGCACTGGGAGGCTGCACCCCCTGCCTCCCAGGATTAACATCACGGCAAGGGGGAGACCAGCCTGGCCCCATACATCGGCCAGAGAGGGAGCAGCTGCAGGGAGCTCGCTTCACCCTTCACTGCCAAAAGGAACACACAGCTCCAAGTGACAGTTCCCTGGGGCGGCAAACTCTGGCCTCATCCATCGGCCAGAGAACCGAGGGCCACTGGGGGGGCGGCACCCTCCCTCAGGCAAGGGGGAGACCAGCCAGACCCCACGCATCGGCCAAAGAAGGCACAGCTGCAGGGAGCTAGTTTTGCCCTTCCCTGCCAGGAAAAAGAAAAAAAACATCTACAAGAACCTTGTAACTAAGAATTGGTGCCTGAGTTTTGCTTTCTTCCTCCTCCCTCCCAATCCCTTTTCCTTTTGTGTCATGTCTTTCACATTGTAAGCCTGAGGGCAGGGACTGTCTAATGTTAATCTTTGTAAGTCGCTCTGGGAGGCTTTTTTATTTTTTTATTTTTTGGCTGAAGAGCGGGGTAAAAATGGTGTAAATAAATAAATAAGAGGTTCCGGGTGCTGTGAGTGGGCAACTTCAAGGCCCAGCTCTTCCTGCTGATGGTACTTTATCTTTAAACGGGAATCAGACCGGGCAGCCCTTCAAATTGAGGATTCTTCCAAAAGAGAGGATGGCCACCTGCCAGCCCTACAAATAGAAGACTGTTCCCTGTAAAAGAGGAGACACAAAGGGCACCTTACAACTCCGCCTGGGCCAGTGGGCGAGCCTCAAGACATAGGGACCACAGTTTTAAAGACTCCAATAAAGCCTGCCACAAGGAGAGTCACAATGCGCTTCCAAAAGACACTTTTTCATCCCATGGGGACAAGAGCTGAATGCTGTTCCCAGCGCTTCTGTTAATGTTGCTTTGGCTGTCTTGCCTTTGCCACTAAGTACCTACCAGCAGATTCTGACACTGGAGGAGCAAGCGGGGGTCCCAGCTGCCCCAAAAGTGGGGGCCCGTGAAGCTTGCCCTCTCCCTGTACCACCCTGTCCGTGCCCACAGACCTGTGGGGGAGGCCCATCTCATTGTCCCACCACTGAGGGAAGTCCGTCGAGTGGTGACAGGGGACACAGAGCCTTCTCCGTGGTGGCACCCCAACTGTGCAAAGCCCTCTCCCAAGAGATACGCCTGGCGACAACATCGTCACTATCATGTCAGTGCCAGGGTGAAACCCATTTATTCCCCAACACTTTTATGAGTGGTTAGCTGTGCTGCTGCCTAACTGGTTTCCGTAGCATTTTATGTTTTATGATTGTATTGGATGTTTTAATGTTGTTGTTGTTTTTAAATTCAGGGCAGGGTAGAAATGAGAATAATAAATAAACAAACAAACCTCAGCACTGGCCTTGTTGCTCTCCCTCTCTTCGTGGCATGAGCAGGAAACAGTTCCTGGTGCAACTATCCCAGCCCTTCCCCAGTAACAGTTTTATATTTATTTATTTATTATTTATTTATTTAAAGTATTTTATCCTGTTCCTCAGCCCCCCCCCCCAAAAAAAAGAAGGCTCCCAGAGTGGCTGACAATCAATCAGTAAGTGAAACAGTCCCTGCCCTCAGGTTTACAGTCTAAAGCAGACACGACACACAAGGAAAAAGGGAAGGGGAGGGAAGAGGAAAAAATTAAGTAGACTTTACAGCAGGGCTGGTGGAATCAGCTGTGGGTTCCTGCTTACCCTCTCATCTCCGGGTGGGGGTAGTCCAGCTGGAGCAGGCCCTGAGGTTCCCTATGCCTGGCTCCTTTCTCCCTCGCTCCCTCCTTTTGCAAAGTCGCCCAACTGCACTGGGCCAATGATAACACTTCAGCATTTCACATTTATTTTGTATGTAAATGCAGTCAAATGCGAGATTCAGCGCTCCACCCCTACATTATACACCCATGTGATTTTATTATTTGATAACATGTCCATAGATTGCATCCCTCAGCCATCTGACAAGATCCCATTTTCATCTTCAAAAAAAACACCTGAACGCTGCGTTACACTCCCTTCCTAAAGCCGGTTCTGCACGAGATGTTTCAGATTGGGAAGGCAACATTTTGCAAACAAAACATCCAGCAAGAGATGCAGATTAATACCTGGCAATGGGGGAGAACCCACAGCTGCCTCCACACTAAGGTTTTGTGCCCTCAAATGCAGAGGCAATCTCTTGAGGTAAGGTGCCCTTTCCCGCAAATGTTTCTTTAGCTCAATTTGCTTGAGGAAAAAAGTGTGCGGATGCAGGGGCCGGGAGGGTAAATTCCAAAGGAATTAAATGATAAACAACATTATTTTTACATGCAAAAGCAGTTTTATTCTACACACACACACACACACACACACACACTTTTTGTGTGTGTGGGATGAGAAATTATGCATGCGAAGATAATTTCACGCAAATGCAAAGTTCTTGTCGGGAGCCATTCAAAAGCCAACACATACAAGGTTTTCTTTTGCTCTCTGCTGGGATCTGGAATGAAGGCAACATATATATATATATATATATATACATACATACACACATCCATCCATCCATCCGCTACAGACATTGCCTAGGGTCAAAAACCCGAAAGATAACTGGTTCTTAACAGAAACTACATTTGCACAACAATTAACTGCTCTGTTCTGTCATTCCGGAAAGATATCAAGCCGATCAAAACATTATCTCCCTTTTTTAATATACAAACAAATACATGCATTTCTAATCCAGATTTACAATAGGCCTGTTCTCCTCACACACACACCCAAACCCCCCTGTAACCCTATATACCAGCTCTGAATGACAAATGTGAGGCCCCCATGCTCACGTATTCTCATTTCCATTTTGACTGGCCCAGATTTCTTACCTCTGCTTTCCCTCCCTGCATCCAACTCAGAAATTAATGGATGGGGGAAGAAGAACATTGGACCAATGGGATGGCAGTAAATTTCGAGGGGCAGGTGCCCATCACGGCAGCCCCCATAGCCACGCCCCCCCAAAGGAAAGTCCAAACATTGCAGCCGGCCGTGTGGTCAGATTTACAGACCAGTCCCAGTCATTGTCTCATTCTCCGGGAGCAGCTCTTTTATAACATTCATGGGTCTTAACCGGCCATTCTAGGCCAAGTCATCCCGAAAAAAATACTTTACACATTACAACAAGGAACAAGGAAGAGGGCCTTCTCTGTGGTGGCCCCCCAGTTATGGAACTCCCTCCCTAGTGACCTTCGCCATGCCTCCTCCGTGATGAGCTTCCGCCGCGCATTAAAAACGTGGTATTTCAGGCGGGAATATGGGGTGGGTTAGGATTTAAAAAAAAAAATCTATACTGTTTTGTTATGTTGTGCTATTATTGCATTGCTTTAATTGTACGTTGCCCAGGGTGGCCGGCCAGATGGGCGATTCATAAATGCAATAAATAAATAAAATAAAATACTGTTGCTTGGAAGATTCATTTCCTGCCGCCAGCAGCTCCCTGCTGCTGTGCGAATCACAGCTAAGCCCAGAGGAAAATAGGGAAGTATTTTTGGGGTGACTTGGTCTAGAACGGCCAGTTAAGAAGACCCATGGGCTTCACAAAGAGCTACTCCTGGAGGAGATGAAAATTGCTAGGACTGCTTTGTTAAAATAAAATAAAACAGCCGCGGAAATGCTTGGAAAGTATGGGAGAAGCCTTGTGGGGATGATTCATAGATGCATAGATCGTCGAGTTGGAAGGGGCCTACAAGGCCGTTGAGTCCAACCCCCTGCTCAGTGCAGGAAACTAGAGGAGGGGTCTCCCATCCAGGTAATAACCAGGCCTGACCCTGCTTAGCTTTCCACGCTCAGACAAGCTACCACGGGAGAGGGAGGAATCACGAACGCACAGTAAACGCCTCGTGCAGAGAAGCCCTTTAGCTGCCGGTGCCGCAACCTGCAGGGCAATTAGGGCTGGACTTCGGAGCAAGAATTCGGGGGCCCTGCTAGGAGCATGAGCAAGGGAACCCCAAGAACCCTGCAGGGTTGGCTTTTGAAGGAAGTGAAGTAGGCATCATTAGGAAAGGAACTGAAAACAAAACGGCCAAGATCATACTCCCCTTAGACAGATCTTCGGTGCGACCGCACTTGGAATACTGTGTACAGTTCTGGTCACCGCACCTAAAAAAGGATATTGGAGAGTTGGGAAAAGGGCAGAAAGGGGCAACTGAAATGAGCAAGGGGCAGGAGCGACTCCCCTACGAAGAAAGGTTACAGCAGCAGGGATTGTTCAACTTAGAAAAAAGGCGAGTGAAGGGGGAAATGATAGAGGTGTACAGAATTTTGCCTGCCATGGAGAAAGTGGACAGGGACCCATTTTTCTCCCAGTCAGTCTTGTAACACTAGAACGCAATAGGGTCCCCCCCCCCCATGAAACTGATTGGTGGAAGATTCAGGACAGAGAAAAGGAAGGACTTCTTCACACAGCAGAGCTAAATTGTGGAATTCACTTCTACAAGATGTTGTGTGTGATGGCCACCAATTTGGAGGGCTTTAAAAGGGGACTGGACAAATTCATGAAGGAATAAGTCTATCAATGGCTACTCGTCCTGATGGCTCTATGCTACCCCCAGTATCTGAGGCAGTATGCCTGTGTACACCAGTTGTCGGGGAACATGCAGGGCCGGATTAAGATAGGGGCGATTGGAGCTGCAGCTCCAGGCCCCTACCCCAAAAAAGGCCCACAATCAGGACCGGTGCAGGGCAGTTTGGCGCCCCAGGCGAAATAATATTTAGCGTCCCCCCCTCTCCAAAGCAGCCCTGCTCTGCAAAAAAACAACAACAGTGCACCGCCACCACCAACCTACCTTCCCCCCGCCCTGGCGGCTACTGCTGCTGCTGCTGCTGCCGCCGCTGCCGCCGCTGCCGCCACCGAAGAGGAGGAGGAAGTGACGCGACGGGACCCCCGCGCTGTTTTTTGCCGGGGAAACCATGGCAACAGGGCTGTTTAAGCCCTGTTGCCCTGGTTCCTCCCGCCAAAACAACGCGGGCGGGGCTCCGGAAGCGACACGACGCGGAGAAGGTAGGTGGCGGGGGGGTCGGGGGGTGATGGCGGCGGCGGGAGGCGCAGCGGCAGCGAGCGGGAGGGCGGGGGGGAGGTGCAGCGGCGAGCGGGACGGGAGGGTGCAGCGGCGGCGGGAGGGAGGGAGGGAGGGAGGGTGGGGAGGCGGAGGCCTGGCGGGGGCGGCGCAGCGGCAGCGAAGAGGAGCGCAGCGTTTCTGCGCCCTCTTCAGCCGCGCGCCCTCCTCAGCACCAGGCCCATAATGCTCTTAATCCGGCCCTGGGAACATGGGTGGGAGGGTGCTGTTGCACTTGTGTCTTGCTTGTGGGATCCCGTGGGCAGCTGGTTGGCCACTGTGTGAACAGAATGTTGGACTAGATCAGTGTTCTCCAACCTTGGGTCCCCAGATGTTTTGGGCCTACAACTCCCAGCATGTCCCAGCCAGTGTAGCTGGCTGAGGCATGCTGGGAGTTGTAGGCCCAAAACATCTGGGGACCCAAGGTTGGAGAACACTGGATTAGAGGGACCCTTGCCTTGGCCTGATCCAGCACGGCTCTTCATGCGTTCTTAAGTAATACCATCTAAATAGAAGGGTCACCCCAGCCCCATTAAGACGATTGGGCCCAGAGTCTAAAATTACCTAATTCCACCACTTCTTGCCCCCAAACCTTCTCCATCCAAGATCGAGAAGGTGAAGATCTCTCGAGCAAAGCACTTAAGACGGATATCAAGCCATGCTCTCCTGACCTTTCGTTAAAGAACTAAAAAACAAAAAACGCAAAATCGTTCTACCCTTTAACCTTGAAAAATTAAGCTAAAGTGTTTGCTTCTGTACACATGACTTGCTAAAATAAATTGCCTCCTTAATTACGAACACCCACCGTCCTCCTGCGCTCCGGGCTACACTGGATCACTGGACACCTCCCCTTTCTAATGAGCAGTTATTGAACATGCTAACGACAATCAGCCCTAATTAAATACTCAGCTGTTGAGAGGGAAACTACGTTCCTCAAAAATGCAAAAGAGAGAGAGAGAGAGAGAGAGAGAGAGGAAGCCCCTGTCTTCTGTTTTCAATAATTAGTTAGCAATATTCCCCAGGCAGCATTTGGAAATCGAAGGAAGATTTATTCACATCTGTTTTGACACCCACTCCAAAATGGGGGGGGGGGGAGGAGATACCCCACCTTTAATAACCCCGTAACCTTCTTCTTACAACTTCACTAAGTCTACAAAGCAAAAGTATGATTATTTTATATGGTTCTGAGGAGACGCGTGGAGCAATGAAATGTTATTTTTTTTAATTTATTTACTTGTTTACTTACTTATTTATTTATTTATTATTTTATTATTACATTTCTATCCCACCTTTTTTTAAAAAAGGGGAGTCTGGTGACGCCTGTGTCAGTGGGGTGTCCTTATCCATTGCATCTTTTTGTTTGCACTTTATAGGAGCTCTCTGTGGTGCTGAACTGCATCCCCCCCCCAAAAAAAATAGGTTCACCACCATGGAGAGCTCCTAGAAAGCTCAAACAAAAAAAAGATGCGATGGATAAGGAGCTCCCCCACTGACACAGGCGTCACCAGACTCCCCTGCAAGGAAGCCAAGGCAACTTATATGGTCCTCCTCCTCTCCGTTTTATCCTCACAACAACCCTGTGAGGTAGGTTAGGCTGAGAGCCAGTGACTGGCCCAAAGTCAACATAAAACAGAACTCAAACCAACTTTCCTCCGTCTACCTCCTAATTTCCACACCTGGAATCTATTGGCTGGTTTTCACGGATGATACCGTACAAATCTTTAAACTACAGAAATAGATTGTTGAGATGGAAGTAACATTTATTTATTTATTTATTGTTACATATATATCCTGCCTTTTTTTTTTTCCCCCTCTTGCAAGGAACCCAAGGCGGGTTACATAATCCTCCTCCTCCTCCTCTCCATTTTATCCTCACAACAACCCTGTGAGGTAGGTTAGGCTGAGAGCCAGTGACTGGCCCAAAGTCACCCAGTGAGCTTCATTTCATGGCCGAGTGGGAACTAGAATCTGGATCTCCCAAGTCCCAGTCCAACACACTGGACAGTCTGGACAGGGACATGCAAATGGGCATGGAAGAGCGTATATATTCAGAATTGTTAAGATAATGTTAAATTAGGTAATCAATCTTTTCAATTTGGAATAATTATGCATGTTTGTGGGTACTGGGCAACGGGGAACCCAACAGCACCAAAAGCTACAGGACACAGGCCCGATATTGAGGGAAGAAATAATGAAATAGTTCTCCATAAGACAGGTCATCAAGGGCACATTTATCTGTATATCCTCCAATATCATGTGAGAGAGCCAGTGTGGCCTAGTGGTTAGAGCACCGCACTGGGACTCGGGAGACCCAGGTTCTAGTCCACATTCAGCCATGAAACTCACTGGGTGACTTTGGGGACAGTCACCAACTCTCAGCCTAACCTACCTCGCAGGGTTGCTGTGAGGAGAAAATGGAGAGGAGGCAGATTAGGTATGCCGCCTTGGGTTACTTGCAGGAAAAAAGGCAGGATATACAGTGATACCTTGGATTGCAAGTAACTTGGTTTGAGAGCGTTTGGCAAGACAAGCAAATTTTTAAATATTTATGTAATTTTTTTTTACTTGATATACAAGCGACGTCTTGCAATACAAGTACTGTAGTACAGCTTAAATTAAAAATCTCTGTACAAATTTTTTGGGGGGGATTTCGTTTTGATATAAGAGTGTTTTGGATTACAAGCACATTTCCGGAACGAATTATGCTCTCAGTCCAAGGCATGCCTGTAAATGTAATGTCATCATCCTCACCATCGTCACAGTGTTATCTGCTCGGAATGGCAGCAACTTTCCACGAAAAAGCAACGAATATTTCTCGCAACCTGCAACCCAATCCTTTTTAAATGGGAGATGATGGGGGCTGAACGCTAGGGATGTGGGAGAAATCTGTTCAGTTTGCATTTCAATGAGAACTTACCTTAAGTTTGCACTAATTCCCCAGGATCAGGGGCAGTCTGCCCATGTACACCAGTTGCCGGGGAACATGGGCGGGAGGGTGCTGTTGCACTCATGTCCTGCTTGTGGGTTTCCTCTTGGGGCAGCTGGCTGGCCACTGTGTGAACAGAATGCTGGACTAGATGGACCCTTGGTCTGATCCAGCACAGCTCTTCTTATGTTCTTATATTCTTAGTCTTTAAAAAAATAATAATAATAAACTTATTTCAGCTCTAACTAACAAGACAGTCCCTGTCCGCAGGCTTATGATCTAAAAAGGCACGACACGCAAGGAAAAAGGAATGGGGAGGGAAGAAGGGGGGATATTAATGAATACTCCTGGCAGGGCTAGTGGAATGGCCCTGCGCTCCCTCTCTTCTCCCTCCTCTCAGCCTGCTGGAATGGCTGCTGGTGGTGGTGACAGTTGAGTTCACTTCCAAACAAACGTGTGAACTAAAACACCGTCGTCCTTCAAAATTTGCACTTCTCGGAATCTTGCAATGGAGTTCTCAAAATCCCCCTTTTAAAAAAAAAACCTGTACAAAATTGCATGCATTAAGGGAATAACATTTAAAAAATAAATAAAAAAATTAAAAAGCAGCATTATATTAGGGGAAATTGCTTGGGGGGGGGAAATGTGCATATTAGGCCCAAAGATGCATCCGAAAAAGCATGTATTAAGATAACTGTATGAAAATACATAGGAATTGTCATGCGTACCTTTCAAACAAAATTCTCAAAGTTCAGGACAAACCAAACGTGATACTGGAGAAATCCGGCCTTAATTCAGATTGGAAAATGAAACTGACATATTCATCCATCTCTACCTAGGACCATCAGTGAGCTTCGATCTTTCCCCTCAGGGGGGTGGAGCCTGGGAAGTAAGGGGAGGTGCCTAGTGGAACCTAGAACAGGGGCAAAGCCTAGAGGTACCCAGAGAGGGCAAGGAATGGCACCTAGTGGTCCAGGGGGCAGAGCCAAATGGACTGGGAGGTTGGGCCCATATCAAAATTAGTAATATCTAATATCAAAACTGGGAGCCAGTGTGGCATAGTGGTTAGAGTGTTGGACCGGGACTCGGGAGATATCCGGGTCCTAGTCCCCACTCAGCCATGAAGCTCCCTGGGTGATTTTGGGCCAGTCCCTGACTCTCAGCCTAACCTACCTCACAAGATTGTTGTGAGGATAAAATGGAGAGAACTGGGGAAGGATTGTGTAAGCCACCTTGGGTTCCGTGCAGGAAAAATGGTGGGATACAAATATAATAAATACAATCTCTCAAGCCAAGGAGGAAATAGTTTAGCTCCTAAATTCTCTACCCTCATCTTGAGGAGGACACTAAAACTTGAAAATGTCATGTCAGGGCTCTGGCAACCCTATCCTAGCATCCCATAATTTTCAGATTACCAGAAAAAACGCAGAAAAATCTGCCATTAATCGCCACCCTCCCCTGGTTTTAGTCGAGCAATACTCAAAAGAGATTGATCATGGAGGACAATTGTAAGAACATCAGAAGAGCCCCGCTGGATCAGGCCAAGGGTCCACCTAGTCCAGCATTCTGATCACACGGCGGCCAACCAGCTGCCCCAAATGGGAACCCCACAAGCAGGACAGGAGTGCGACAGCAGCACCCTTCTCTGAAGGAGTGATTTGACCACTACCTCCCCACCTCCCCTTACGATGCACTACCAAGGAGAAAGCATGGAGCCCATTCCTTCCTAGGTACATTCTCACTTCATGCGAGGCAAAAGCGAGGCCAACGGGCCTGGTGCCAGTGCTCCTCTCAGGAACTGCCTGGAAACTCCAAAACTTGCCCCACAAGCCTGGTCAATTCACAGGGTGCCTTGGCAGCCAATCAGCATAGAAAGGGTTTCCTAGGAGTCCTTGAGGTTGATGGAGACCCGAGGCGGGGCCTTCTGTGTAGAGGCCCCCTGGTTGTGGAACTCCCTGACCTGGGCCCAAGTCTATTCCCTAGGGTCCCAGAGCCCTGAGTGTCAATAGATGCCAATAGAAGGTTTCTTGCAGGGAAGGCTGGTTATTCCTATCTCGGTGTGGCTCCTAATCCACCGCAGCTTTTATTTGGAGCTTTATAGGAGCTATCCATGGTGCTCTGTGACAGTGAACCTATTTGGGGGATGGAGTTCAGCACCATGGATAACTCCTATAAAGCTCAAAATAAAAGCTGAAATGGATAAGGAGCCCCACTGACATAGGAGTCGCCACCCTCCCCTGGTTTTTTCCATAGCTTAAATGCCATGCAGGGGTCAATTTTCAAGTGGGGCTTGTAGCTGAGGAGAGAAGGGTTAGCTTTCCCCCTTCCCACGTGCTACATCCCCTTCCCCCCCAAAAAAGATCTTCCTCTACATGGCAATTAAACTCAGAATTATTATGTTTTTCCCCCATTGGTTTGGGATGATCTGGAACAGGGTGCAACTTAGGGGAAGAATGTTTTTTATTTGAGATGGCTTAGATGCGAAGTTAATTGGCTGGCTTTGCCTCCTGGGAAATGTAAATCAATCCTAGTCATCATGTCTACATTTGCACATATAGATATAAATCAACATACGCAAGTTTTAGGCAGATTTGTGTGGGCCTGGGCCCCAAATCTTTTCAGTGCCTAGCGACGCACCCCTCATTATTGGCCTTTGGAATAGGGATGTGCATAAAAGCAAAACCCAAACTCATCAAAGTTCTTCAACCTCAAAGCTTGTTCTGTCTCATGTCCACATTAGATTGCGATTTTTGTGCTCCCCCCCTTTTCACATGCATATTTTCATGCATATTTTCCAGATGTACGCATCAATTGTGCACATTCTTCTCCCGTTGATTTTAATCAATCATGAAATCATTTAAATCATTCAATCATTAGATCTGGGCCAGTCCATTTCTGTGGACTTTCTCCACGCCACACCACCACGTCCGTTCTGTGCCGGTTCCTTTCTTTACTTGTATTATTTTGCGGTTTTGTGCGCATTGTTCCATATGGTACGCATCGCTGTATGCGTCCAGCCACTGACAAAAGCGTGTTTGGATGCAATTTATTTTATTTTATTTATTTGCATTTTGGTGTGCGGTTTTCCAAACGGTACAATCGCTGTATGCGTCCAGCCACTGACGAAAGCATGTTCATATGCATATATATATATATATATTTGCATTCTTTTGTGCATTTTTCCAAAGGGTATGCTTTGCTGTACGCGTCCAGCCGCTGACAACGGCGTGTCCGTATGCGTTTTCGAAAGGTGCGCGTCTTTCTTTCTGCGCTATTCTCAAACGTGCGCATTCTATTGGACGTGTTCCACAGGATTTGCTGCGAGTCCAGATATGTATTCTTATTATTCACTATTTTGATTTGATTACTGCTTTGACGATTTGATCGTCACCTTTGAGAGTGTCTCCACACACACACACACACACACTCCTTGGCCCTCTTGCGAGTCTCTCTCTGGCCCCACTCTCGCCCTCTTTCTCCTCCCACCCACCCCCTAACTCAATTCCCCATCCAGCAGCCGTCTGCTCCCACAATAGGGCCCTGATAGCCAATTCAACCTGTCAATAGTCGGCCCAGTCACCAGGGAGAAAGAGGGAGCGTGCGCTCGCTCCGAGCATCGCTGCCCTGGGAATCAATAAGCAGCCGCGGTTGCTATTGATGACTCTGTGGGCAATTTTCATTGCGGGGTTTTTGCGCTGAGAACCTGGCCAGCGGGCTGACTGGCCGGCCACAACTTGTTGACTGAACTGACACTACTAAATAATAATAATAATAATAATAATAATAATAATAATAATAATAGTTTTGGATCTCGATGCCTGGTATTCAACTTACTAGGGGTGGACGACTCAATCTGTTTCTGATCTGCATCACTCTCGCATATGATATGCGCTCCAAAGTCCGTTCTGTCCCATTTCCACATTAACCCATGATATAGACCGAACATGTGCTTTTTTTGAACAAATTTCCTCTCGGAATATGAATCTCTGAATGTATTTTCTCTCTCGGGATATGCATCTCTGAATGTATTTTCTCCCAAGATATGCATTTCTGGATGTATTTTCTCTCAAGATATATACATCTCTGAAGGATGTATTTTTTCCCCTCAGAATATAGATTTCTGAATATATCTTCTCTCAGAATATGCATTTCTGAATATATTTTCTCTCAGAATATGCATTTCTGAATGTATTCTCTCATGGAATACGCATTTCTGAATGCATTTCACCCCCCTCAGAATATCTCAGAATGTGCACTTCTGAATGCATTTTCTCTCAAGGCATACATCACTAAATGTATTGCTTTTTTCCTCGGAATATGGATTTCTGAATGTATTTTCTCTCAGAATATGCATTTCTAAACCTATTTTTCTCTCAAGATAATGCAACCCACACTCAATTCATACTCAACCTTTGAGTGTGGGTTATCACGTTGTCTGAACCCAGTCAGGGTGTGTGTGTGTGTGTGTGTGTGTGTGTGTGTTTTGGGGGGAACCCCTGGGGAGACGGCGCAACCGCTCAGCCCATCTGTCTATGGTAGCAATAAACTCAAGGTTTGGGCAAGATTATGGGGAGACGGGGAAGGCCCCCTTACCTCTTGGGATAGCCCTCCTAGCTACGTTTGGAAAGCTACGTTTGGTCTGGGCACCACACTTTAAGAAGGACGTAGACAAACTGGAGAGGGTTCAGAGGAGGGCAACAAGGATGATAAAGGGACTGGAAACAAGGCCCTATGAGGAGAGACTGGAAGAACTGGGCATGTTTAGCCTTCAGAAGAGGAGACTGAGGGGAGATATGATCGCACTCTTCCAGTATTTGAAGGGATGTCACACAGAGGAGGGCAAAGATCTCTTCTCGTTCATCCCAGTTTGCAGGACACGGAATAATGGGCTCAAGTTACAGGAACCTAGATTCCACCTAAACATCAGGAAAAATTTCCTGACTGTCAGAGCAATAAGACAATGGAATCAACTACCTAGGGAGGTTGTGGGCTCTCCCACCCTGGAGGCATCCAAGGTGCAGCTGGACAGACATCTGTCAGAGATGCTTTGACCTAGATTCCTGCATTGAGCAGGGGGTTGGACTCGATGGCCTGGTAGGCCCCTTGCAACTCTACTTTTCTATGATTCTATGATTCTACAGCCAGGGGTGGCATACTGAGAGTTGTAGGACTTTTTTCCCCCCCTGTCGAGACATGCATAGGGTTGCACCCTTACTGTGCAACCACATACATGCCTACATGGGAGTACACCATGCTACATTACAAGTCGCCAGCCCCTCCTGGGAACGTCTGTTACTTCTCCTGCTTCAAAAACGCTGCCCCGCTCTGGGGGGGGGAGCTTGGGGGGGGGAGCTTGGGGGGGGTTCCTGCTCGTTTCGCAGAGCGAGGCCCTGCGCGTCTGCCCCAAAGCCCGACCCTCGCAGCCCCACTGAACGAACGAGAGCGTCCCGTTCGTTCCTCCAAAGGTTTTCCCGACCTAAAATGGCTGCACGGGGCTCAGCGCGGACGTCTGTCAATATTACAGCATGGCCGTTCCAAGACATGCTTGTGGTTATCTCACGGCTGGCAGCGGGGCCCGAAATCTCCCGGCGTTAGCATTCTACGTATCTATCCGGCGGGTTTGGAAATAAATATATAGCCTCGACATTCCACTCTGATTCATCCTAAATGCCTGCTGTAGTAAACAATCTCACCGGCTCATTTCTTACAGTAGCAGCAGCTGGTCAAGAGCGCTTCCAGAAATTGAATATTATAATGATTTTGGGAGAAGAGGAAAAAATGATTTACATAATAATCTTTTTTAAAGTCCAGTAGTGGAAATACCTACCGAGAAAATGTTTCTTTTTCAGGTATATATATAGATATAGATATATATAATACGCACATGCTTCTTTCGGCCACTTTAATTAGAAACAAACTCTCTGCTAGTTCAGATTGCTCAACGAAATTGAAAATATTCACCGGCGGGCAAAGATCAAAGCCACGTGTTGCCGTTAATTCATCTGCGGGGATCGGTTGTAACCTTTGGACTGTGGTTGTGGTCCCTACTGAAGAGAGTTAGCAGGACAATTCTGCCAAATGTTATCTGTGGATTGGCTGGTTGCATTCGACTATTAACAGCGCAAGCCTATATGTGTCTACTCAGAAGGAAGTGTCATTGAGTTCAATGGGGGCTTACTCCCATGTATGATTGCACAGTAAGAGTGCAATACTATGCATGTTTAGACAGGGGGGGAAAGTCCTACAACTCCCAGCATGCATAGCAGGCTGGGGCATGCTGGGAGCTGTAGGACTTTTTTTCTGTCTAAACTTTTTAAAAATGTATTTATTTATTTCTATACGGCCCAATAGTCGAAGCTCTCTGGGCAGTTCACAACAATGAAAACTACAAAATACAAACACAAAATACAGTATAAAAAATTTAAAACTACTGTATAAAATAGGAGTAAAAGCCGAACTAAAACCTAGCAGCGGTACAGAGATTTAAAATACAGTAAAGGATTTAAAGCAACAGAGACTAGAAGACTAAAATTCCTGGGGAAATAGGAAGGTGTTCGCCTGGCACCGGAACGAGCACAATGTAGGTGCCAGGCGAGCCGCTCCAGGAAGTTCATTCCACAACTGGGGTGCCACAGCAGAAAAGGCCCTGTTAAATCAATTGCATAGGATTGCACCCGAAGAGTTCTGAAAAGGGGTTGGTCCACCACCGAGCAAGCCCTTCATAGGCATGCACAACAACTGACCTGTGTGTACGGCTGTGCCAAAATGACTTACTAGGGTGCACAATAATTTTTAACTGTCGTCACACCATGGCAATTGTGTTTCCATTCTTTAAACCTTCTTTTCGTTTTGCTCTCCATTCATTAGGTTCGCATTCATCCTGTTATTCATTCATTGGACTTACATTCATTTCACGGGGGCGGGGGGGAAGAGTCCTTTCTTTTCTTTTCTTTTCACATTATTTCCCCTAATGGCTGTTCTGTCTTTCCCCTAAATGCCATGGAGTGATAACAGTCGCGGCTGGTGACTCCTCTTTCGGTGGGACTCTGTCCTAATCCATTGTAGCTTTTATTTGGAGCTGAAATCAGCTTTCCCCGTCACTGCCAGGAAATTCGGCGGTGTGCGACACACACACACACACACACAGCGCTGAATAATACAAGAGGAGGAATACATGGGCAGTGGTGCAGCTAGATAGTTTGAGACCCTGGATTTAATATTTCCCAACACACACATAAACAGGGCCATCATCAAGGGTAGGCCTGGTCGGGCTGCACCGGAAAAGCTCCCAGAGCTTTTAAAGCAGGGAACGCCTTAATAATACTCGCTAGGACTAGTATTAAGGCATTCCCTCCCCCCCTCAGGCTTACACTATAAAAGACACGGCACAAAAGGAAAAGGAGCCGGGATGGAGGAGGAGGAGGAGGGGGAAAAAACACAAAAAGAAATGTATCTCTGGCCAGTGTATTGGGCCGGGTTGGCTTCCCCCTTGCCACGATGTTGCTCCTGGGAAAGAAGGGGATGCAGCAGAGGCGGTGTTAGGGGACGGCCCACTAGGGCTGGAGTCCCCACATCTCTCATGTAGAGCCGCGGATCCCTGGGAGGCCCTCTGCCCCACCACCCTGCTGCCCAGGGGCACTTGCTGAAATGAAGGCACAGGGGCCCTGAGGATCTCCGTTGCCTCTGATCCCCCTGGACTAGCTGGCTTTTGGCCCACATGTGCTTTACCTCCTGCTACCCACCCACCCCCCTTGAATCTTTCTGCCTGAGGTTGTTTTTTTTTTCTTTCCTGAAAGCAAATGTCCTGCTCTCCAAATTTGTGCATGTTTATTTGTTTGTTTGTTTGTCCTGTGGGCCTGAGCCCTTGATCTTTTTGGTACCTAGCACGGCCCTGGGGGTGCAGCCTCCCAGTGGCCCTTGGTTCTCTGGTCTCCAGAGCTGAATGGGTTCTCATTCTCTCTCTCTCTCTCTCACACACACACACACACACACACACACACAGAAAGAGAGAGCCAGCCAGTGTGGCGTAGAGCATTGAACTGGGACTCAGGAGATCCAGGTGCTAGTCCTCATGAAACTCACTGGGTGACTTTGGGCCAGTCGCTGACTCTCTGCCTAAGCTACCTCACAGGGTTGCTGTGGGGATAAAATGGAGAGGAGGAGGACCGTGTAAGCCGCCTTGGGTTCCTTGCAAGAGGAAAAAAGGTGGGGGGGGGGAGAAAGAAAGAAAGAAAGAAAGAAAGAAAGAAAGAAAATGAATTAGAACACTCACATCAGTCTTTGCTGGTATAATTTTCTATTTCCAATTCTCCCATCCCTCAGCACTCCTTATCTTTGGGCTACAAGCATCATTAGACTGCGACAGAACAAAAAACACCCAAATGGTTAAGTCTTTCAGGAGATGCCGCAAAGCAGCCCCAAAGCCTTCTGGGTTTATTCCAATCACGTGACATTTGTATAACGGTAAATTCCACATATACCACCAGCAGCAGCGCCAAACAACAAGAATGTTGAGAACAGTCGTGTCAAAAATGAGACAACGCACTTTCTTTTACAAACACACACACACACACAACAACCCTCACGGGGATTAAATAAAGTGAAATACCACTGGGAAAATAAACCAGAACCTCGTTAAAACAATTCTGCTCGTAGGAGTGTAACTCGGCCATGACTTCTCAACATCGGTTGAGATATTCGTCAAAGTGCCACCCCTCCTTCATTCTTCATCTCAGAACCTTCCATTTAAAAGAAACATTAGAGCTGGAACCGGGCAGCCATTTAGAACTAGCGTTTATATAAAAATGTATATTAGCCGGCAGCGCTAATGGAGAGAAAATGCTCCGTGATGCAGCCACTCAAATAAACACCTCTTATTCAAGGAAGGCACTAATGAGGCTAGGTAAAGCTGTGAACATACTGACAGAAACAAGCATCTAATTTATTCTGGTGGGTAACGCGAACCCTAGCGCATCCCGATTTTAACCGTTATCGGGCTGTAAGAAGTTGTCTGCGCTCCCGGCAGAGGCTGCTGGCTCCCAACGTCAGCGGGGCTGTGTATCCAACTCCAGGTTGCAGTCTGAACTTTGAAGGCAACTTGTCCACGGTGCTGAACTCGACCCACAAGATAGGTCCATGAGGACGGCCTTGCTGGATCAGGGCAAAGGCCTAGCTGCTATTCCCACAGTGGCCATCCAGGTGCCCATGGGAAACTCACGGCATTGGTAGGAAAGCCATGCCAGGAAAAAAGCCCAGCTCAAAAGACCCAGTCGTGGGGCGGTGGCTCTGATGGCGGCGGGGCGGTGTACCCACTCCGGGTTTCAGTCTGAACTTTTAAGGAGCGATCCATGGTGCTGTGTGAACCCATTTTGGAGGTAGGGGGCAGCGTTCAGCATCATGGACAGCTCCTTACTTAAAGCAAGGTTGCTGTAAATCAGTGTTCTCCAACCTTGAGTCCCCAGATGTTTTTGGCCTACAACTCTCAGCATGCCCCAGCCAGCTGCGCTACACTGGCTGGGGCATGCTGGGAGTTGTAGGCCAAAAACATCTGGGGACCCAAGGTTGGAGAGAACACTGCTGTAAATGGATCCCCCACGCCCTTTTGACAGCAAAAAGACAAATATTACCACACTGGAAGGACAGAGAGTCACCTTCAATAATACAGTGGGTTGAGGACTTGACGATGCTTTCCATTTTGGAATGGGTGGTCTTTAAGCGTAATCTACGGATGGATAAATATATGGATATCTGGGCTGTCTCTGTGGAAGTCTATGCATAACTATGCCTAAGAACACGAATATATTTTGCTATACATAAAAGATATAGGGGGTACATAGTGGAGCTGAATTCATTGTAAAAGATTCATTCAAATTTCATGTAAGAAAACTGTAATATTCCATTTTATTTATTTGCTTATTTTTAATTTTGTTTTGATTCTTGAAAGTCACGCGAAAAAATTAAGGGGGACGACAACCAAGGAAAAGCTCCTTTCAAGTTCAGACTGAAATCCGGAGTGGATACACCACTCCACTGCTGTATGCCACAGGGGCAGGAAGCAAGGGATTCTGGATTTTGGGCAGACTCTGGCGGCCTTGTACGCAAAGTGTGTTTTGCCCCAGGGTAAGCAAGAGCTCCTCGCACAGTAGTGGAGCACTTGACGCTGCATGCAAACGGTCCAAGCACCTCCAGTTAAAAGGCACTTGTGTAAAATATATTTTAAAAATCTTGAGAAAGACCCCTGGCGAGGTAGTCACTGTTCAGAGACAGTGTGGTGTAGTGGTTAGAGTCTCAGAGTAGGACTGGAGAGACCCAGGTTCAAATCCCTTCTCAGACATTGTGCTCACTGGGTGGTCTTCAGACAGCCCCTATCTTGATTCAGCCCAGGCCTAACTCACAATGTTGTTTGTGAAAAATAAAATGGAGTTGGGAGAGAGACGGTCCATGTACACTACCCCAGAGGTCTTGGAAGGAAGGGATTGGTAGATCCCCTGCTTTGTATCCAAATGGCCCCATTTCAACCCCTGGCATATCCAGTTAAAAATGGAGCTTCAAAAGCCAAGCTGGGGATGCCCTCTCTATGCCTAGCAGGGATGGGGACTCGGACTCGAGGACTCGACTCGTGAGTCGGACTGAGTCCCCCCTCTGACTCGACTCGGACTCGAGTCCCAATATTTTTCATGGGACTCGAGACTCGACTCGGGACTCGAGACCAAGGACTCTTCAACATCCCTGGGCTGTGCCAGAAGGAGTGGAGAGGAGCGTGATTGCCGGCGAAGAGCACATGGAAGCGAGGTGTGCCGCTGCTCGGCCACTATGGACGGCTACCAGGAGTGCAGCCCCAACAGTGTGTCAAGATTTATTTTGACTGATGTGTTGCGTACTTGGTAGAGGCAGAAGAAGGACCTGAGATTACTCTGTGTGGCTGCTCTGAGTGTGTTTCTGGTTCCAGCAAGTTCATCACCAGTGGAGCGGGTGTTCAGTGAGGGTGGAATTGTGATGAGATCTCACAGTTCCAGAATGGGGGACAAACATTTAGAAAAAATCATGTTCCTCAAATGCAACATGGATAAGTTTTAGGAAGTACAGCAAGTTTATTTTTTAAAATCATTTTCCTAAAATGCAACCTTTCAGACATCTTGGGTTTGGCTGCCTCTGCCTGCCTGTTTGGGGTTCCCAGCCTCCTCTGCCTGCCTGGTCTCTTCTTGACCAGTTCAACAGTTGAATTGTCCAAGACAAAGGCCTCTGCCTGCCTGCTTTGGGGTTCCCTGCCTCCTCTGCCTGTCTGGTTATTTTGGGTTTGTCTGCCTGGTCTGTTCTTGCCAAAATCAGTTGCAGAGTTATGAGATAAAAAGGCACACTTGTGCCTAGAATTTATTTAAACCACACATCTGAAGTAGCCTTATTTTGCTGGGAAAGCCCCCCATTGATTTTAATAGGGACTCGTGGAGTCAGCTTTGGGAGTGACTCGTGACTCGTGAGTCACCATTTTGGACCAAGGACTCGGACTCGAGACTCGGGTCCAAAGACTCATGACTCGACTCGTGACTCGAGACCAAGGACTCTTCAACATCCCTGATGCCTAGGGCAGTGTTCTTCACTGCAGAGGGGGTGTTAGGGGGCGACCCAGTAGGGCTGGAGCCCCGAATCTTTCATTTGGAGCCCCGAATCTCTGGGAGGCCCTCTGCCCCACCGCCCTGCTGTCCAGGGGCACTTGCTGAAATGAAGGTACAGGGGCCCTGAGGATCTCTGTTGCATCTGATCCCCCTGGACTAGCGGGCTTTTGGCCCACATGTGCTTGCCCTCCTGCTGCCCCCCCCCCTTGAATCTTTCCGCCTGAGGTTTTTGTCAGAAATCAAATGTCCTCCTCTCCTCTGCCCATGCATCCCGTTTTACAAATAGGGGTGACCTTAGGAGACAGGGTCCTTTACAGACAGAGAGAGAGAGAGAGAGAGAGAGAGAGATTTTAGGGCATATGTACATTAGCATATGCAAATTTGTGCTTTGTTTTGTTTTTTTGTCCCGTGGGCCAGAGGCCCAGATCTTTCCAGTACCTAGCACTAGCCCTGGGCCTAGAGAACTCCTGCAGAGCCAATGACAATCAGTGCAGACCAGTCTGGGTTAGATGGTTCCGGCTCTGCATAAAGCAGCTTTGTACGTCCGCTCTCATATATTGTATTGAGAGGGGAAAAAAACCACACAGAACACCGACAACAAGAGACTTTTGGGGAAAGGGATGGAAATGAAAGCTGCCTCGGAAAGCCACTGCCAGTCCAAGTGGACCAGAGGTGGGGAACCTTTCTCAGCCCGATTCCAATCTGGGAAAGGTCTCGGGGGCCGCATTCCAGCAGTGGGAGGCTGCCAAGGATAAAATGGGCGTGGCCAGGGTCCATGTCAAAGGCTGGCCTGGTTGGGCAGCTGCCAGGGGCCCACGTCCCAGGTGGGACCCACTTCCAGGAGCCCCTTGAAGTTGCTCCTTCTCTTCCTCAGGATTAGTTCCAAATGAGAAGTGGTATATATGGATATTGCTAATAAATAAATACAGTAATACCTTGGATTGCAAGTAACTTGGTTTGCGAGCGTTTTGCAAGACAAGCAAATTTTTAAATATTTATTTAATTTTTTTTTTTTTTACTTGATATACAAGCGACGTCTTGCAAGACAAGTACTGTAGTACGGCTTAAATTAAAAAGTCTCTGTACAAATTTTTTTTGGGGGGGGTGTGTTTCGTTTTGATATAAGAGTGTTTTGGATTACAAGCACGTTTCCGGAACGAATTATGCTCTCAATCCAAGGCATGACTGTAAACTTATTATAGCATAAGCTTTTGTGGACTTGAGTCTATTTCATCAAATGGGCTGGGTCCATAGCAGCCTTATCTTTTGTAGACATGCTCCATATTTACTCATTTTATTTATTACATCGATATCCTGCCTTTTCCCCCCTCTTGCAAGGAACCCAAGGCGGCTTACATAATATCCTCCTGCTCCTCTCCATTTTATCCTCACAACAACCCTGTGAGGTAGGTTAGGCCGAGAGTCAGCGGCTGGCCCAAAGCCACCCAGGGAGCTTCATGGCAGAGTGGGGACTAGAACCCAGATCTCCTGAGTCCACTACGCCACACTGGCTCTCCATATTTTAAGAGAAATGGAACAACTCCCCCAATTAAAAAGCCCAGATACTCATCCTTCGCCACATCAGAGAATCAAACATCTTCATCCAACACAGGAAACACACACACACACACACACACACACACACAAAACCACTGCCAGTTCATTAACACATCGCTTACACAGGGAGATTGTTTAAAAAAAAAAAAAAATTAAAGCTCGCCATATGTCGTTTCCAACAAAGTTTTAATTTTCCCCCCTTCGACTCGCAGTTGGCACCTCGATTCCTCGGCAATTAGGTTCCATTTAGCGGGGCTGACCCACGGCTTCAAACCTGTCACCGCTACAGCTGGCACGGAGCTTAACAGCACTTTTAAATGACGAAAACAAAACGTGGGGGGAAAAATTGTTCTGCGAATTAACAGCAGGGCACGGGGGGGGCACCCTCCGTCGGGAAAACGCCCCCCATGCCTTCCGCTCCTTACCAAAGGGAAGCGAGAAGCACACGTGCCCAGCGGGGGGGGGGGGGAGACACGGCGGCTGGATGTGAAAGAAGTGCCAAGGATTTTGTTGTTGTTGTGTGTTTTTTTTAACATGTTGTAGCATATTTGTAAACATCGTTAATCATGGATTAGCAGATGGTAATGTTAATTGCACCTGTGAAAGTAAGAAGACCTGAAGGTTGATTACATTTGCAAACGCCGATGATCGCTCCGGCGCGGCTGGGGGATTCCGCGAGACACCCCAAAGGTATCGTTTTGTTCAGTTAGAGCAGTCTGAGGAGGAAGAAGATGGAAATTACACACACACACACACACACTCTCACACACACAATAATACACAGTAATGAGCTACAACAGTGTTTAAAACGCAAGCCTTTTACAAAGCAGCCGCACAAAGGCAAGAGAGAAGACAGGAGAAACCAGCAAGAGATCTGGGATAGACTACTGTTGTTTTGGAATATTAGGGAGACGGTCAGGGATTTCGTCCGATCCACAGTTTGGAAGGGACCAACGCCGAACGTGTGGATCGGAGCAAAGTTATGCTTCGGAGTTTGCATTTCTCCCAAATTTTGCAACGCGGCTCTCGGCTTTTTTGTAGACCGCCCAGAGAGCTACTGGCTCTCTGGGTGGTATAGAAATGAAATGAAATGAAAAGAGAAAGAAAACGTACCAAACGGCAAATGGAAATGTGTATTCTTTAGGACAAAAATAATGTCTTTAGAAATAAGGACTTGGAGAGGAAATACATTTAGAAATACATATTTTGTGAGAAAAGACATTCAGAAATTTATTTATTTATTTATTACATTTGTTAATCACCCATCTGGCCGGTCACTCAGCCACCCCTACACATGTCTAAAATATAATATAAAAAATACTAAATACTAAACTTAAAGAGAGCCAGTGTGGTGTAGTGGTTAGTGTGTTGAACCGGGGTTCAGGAGATCTGGTTTCTAGTAACCGCAGAGAGGGCCTTTCCAGTCGAGCCACACGTGTTCCAGAATTCCCATCCTAGGAAGGTTTGCCTGTCGCCGGCTTTGTCCCCCCCCCCCCCCCGATGTGAGGTAAAAACCTTCAAAAGAAAATGTATGCCTGGATTTTATCAGTTCTGTTTCTGATAGGATTTAGCATTTGATGGCTATTGTATTTGCTTATTTTAAGGCATGGAAACTGCACGGTGTGGAGAAAGTGGACAGGGAGACATTTTTCTCCCTCTCTCCTAATACTGGAACCCAGAGGGGTCACCCCATGAAGCTGGTCAGTGGGAGATTCAGGACAGATCAAAGGACTTCTTCACACAAAGCACAGAGTTAAAACTATGGAACTCACTTCCACAGGACGTGGTGATGGCTGCCACCAATTTGGACAGCTTTAAGGGCGGACTGGATAAATTCATGGAGGACGAGGCTGCCATCAGAGGTGGTATGCCTATGTACACCAGTTGTTGGGGAACATGGGCTGGAAGGTGCTGTTGAACTCATGTCCTGCTTGGGGGTTTCTTCTTGGGCCAGCTGGTTGGCCACTGTGTGAACAGAACGCTGGACTAGATGGACCTTTGGTCTGATCCAGCATCAGGGTTCTTATGTTCTTTGCGCTTCAGCTGAAGAGCTGTAAGCTAATAGTTTTGGCGATAAGAATATCACAGGGCTGGGGGGGGGGGGGAGGAAAGGTTGGAGACCAGGGCAGGCATCAAGGGTTGGCACGATTGGGCACGTGTCAAGGGCCCACTGCTCCTCCTCTTCACCCTTGCAACCTGCTTGTTCACCTGCCTCTTCCTCTGTCCAGTCAACGGTGGTGGTGAAGATGCCACGGCCTACTTCCTCTCTTCCCGTCAGGGAACCAAGCAGTAGCAATGATTTCATAGATTTCATAGATCATAGAGTTGGAAGGAGCCTACACGGCTATCGAGTCCAACCCCCTGCTCAATGCAGGAAACTAGAGGAGGGGTCTCCCATCCAAGTAACAACCAGGCCTGACCCTGCTTAGCTTTCCACACTCAGACAAGGGAAGAGAAGGAGGAGCAAGACCAGCTGGTGACCATGGCGGCGAGAAGATAAGACTCACTGAAGGAGGGGGACCGTTGAGGAAGTCTCGCCCCCCCAAGGGCCCCCCAAAAAAACCTGGAGCCGGCACTGCCTCCCTGAGAAGGTTCTACATCTCCAGACGGAATGCTTAAAACCGGGACATGAAAGATTTCCTTAGATTTGTCTGCACCGCAACAGCACAAAGGACATCAAGAGAGTCTACTGGACTTAATTGAGGCAACGTTTTAAATTTTATTTTGGTCTTCAGAGATGCTTCGATTACTGGAGGAGCATTTCAGAGACGAGATTGCAAAACAAAACAAAAGACAACACCCAGAAACATTTAGATCGGGAGCTTTCTTCTTCCCCCCCCCTTTTCTTTGGGGGGGGGGGTAAAGACGAATCCATGAAACGAATCCGTGACGAGACAACAGGGATGACAAAAGTGACTTTCAAATTGCAGTCAGAGAATTGTTACTTCTTCGTCGGGGTACCAAAGAACGGCCGTGTACAAAACCCAAGTAATCAGAGAGCGTGTTTCTGATCTTGCTGATGTGCACAAAAAGTGACAATTAATGTTCTCCTTTATGATACGGAGCTGGGAGAGGGATGTTTTAATTTTAATTTTATTTTTACAGTTACATTACAAGGACAATTATATTCAGGCTCAAGGCCAAAATAATAATAATAATAATAATAATAATGATGATGATGATGATAATAATAATAATGAGAGGGGGGGATTATAAGAAAATAAATTTTTGACATTTAAAAATACCCAGGAAATTAACTGGGGGGAGGAGAAGGCAATGATCCAATTACAGGGTTGCATTTATTAAACAGGGACATAGAAACGTAAGAGAGCTGCCTTGCACGGAGACGGACTGTGAGTCCATCTAGCTCCGTATTTGTCTGCAGTGACTGGGAGCAAAGGCTGTCCGGGGTTTTCAAAAGGGTCTTTTGCATCACCCTGCTGCCTGATCCCACGGTGAACCCAGGGATGAAACCCGGGACCGTCTGCATGCAAAGCAGACGGCCCTGCCCTGCAGCTCTGTCTCCAGGGTAAAATCCTACACACTGGGGCCCCGTTCCCGAAGCACGAATGACTTCCGGCTTCAGTGGAGCCTGTGTATCGATGTATCGACTCCGGATTGCATTCTGAACTTTCAAGGAGCGATCCGTTGCCCACCACCCAACCCGCCAGACGCTCGGCGAACGCTGCTGCGGTGTCCGCCGAGCCGAGCCAAGGTCGGACGCGCACCGAGATGCTCAGTGGGCGTCTGGGTTGCTGGCGGGCCGCTTTTTACGTTAGGAGATGGCGTAAGATACGTCAAAGGCGGCCGCCATTTGCGTGACTTGCGCAAATTGCGGCCGTTTTGGGCGTATCTTACGGCATTTTCTATGTCAAAAGTGGCCCGCCGGGGACCCGGAAGTCACGTCCTCAGCTCAGGGGAACACGAGTTGAGCCGGGGAACCAGGTAGGAGGGACGGGGTTTGGGGGGGTCGAGCCCGGTGAGTTTGCCGGACTTCCGCCCCCTGAATGAAGTTCTCACACATCCCTATATAATAAAGTGCTGAACCCTATCCCCAAAACTGGTCCAGTACCATGGATCGCTCCTTTCAAGTTCAGACTAAAACTTGGAGCGGATACACCACCCCACTGACATTAGAGCCACCCGCCTCTCCATGGCTTCCGAGAGGTGATGAAGACGGGAAACCTCTTGAGATCTTTTCCACAGAACTCAAGCGGGTTTCTCTTTTTCTTATTTTGGGCGGGGGGGATGGGGACGGGGAACCTGTTCAAATGAAAACTGATTTGAAACCTTCCTCCTTGACATGTTGACTTGACCCTAGTTAAATGTGTGCAAAACTGTCAACTGACTAAAAGATTACTATTAACTTTTCATACGCCTAGGACAGCCTCACTGATCCTTTACAACAAGAAGGCACTGTATAACTATGGGATCATTCCATCTCAGGGTTTTAAGGATACTATTATCGAGCCTACCTCTGCTAGGTAGCAAATCTCAGGAAGGAAAACAACATATAAACAACTTATGAGGAGAGACGGAAGGAACTGGGCATGTTTAGCCTCCAGAAGAGAAGACTGAGGGGAGAAATGACAGCGCTCTTCAAGTGCTTGGAAAGCTGTCACACAGAGGAGGGCCAGGATCTCTTCTCGACCATCCCAGGGCGCAGGACACGGAATCATAGGCTCAAGTTACAGGAAGACAGATCCTGGCTGAACATCAGGAAAAACTTCCTGACCGCTAGAGCAATACGACAATGGAACCAATGACCTAGGGAGGTGGTGGGCTCTCCCACCCTGGAGGCATCCAAGATGCAGCTGGACAGTCACTTGTCAGGGATGCTTTGACCTGGATTCCTGCATTGAGCCGGGGGTTGGACTCGATGGCCTTGTAGGCCCCTTCCAACTCTTCTATTATTCTAAATTCAGCTAGGGCTAAGCCTCATGGTCAGGACTTTATTTCTTGGGATGCCGCATTCCCTAACTTTGAAAAAACAAACAAACAAACAAAAATAGTTTCAAGTGAGCATTTTGGAGTGAAGCCCAGAAATATTGGAGTGTGTTCTACTCTAACAGAATGGGACAGAATGCA
This sequence comes from Shinisaurus crocodilurus, assembly GCA_021292165.1. Lineage (NCBI taxonomy): Eukaryota > Metazoa > Chordata > Lepidosauria > Squamata > Shinisauridae > Shinisaurus > Shinisaurus crocodilurus. The sequence goes on along the minus strand of JAHFWL010000180.1, from coordinate 24,010 downwards.
CCTCCCTGCACTGGCCTCCTGTGTTGAATTTTAGACTGTGTGCACCTTGGGGCAGAGATCTCTTCTGCTGTGCACACCTGCAGAGGAATGTGGGGAAGAATAGAAAGATGAAGACACTGAGAAGTGACGGGGGAATGGGAGAGCTATGGAGAGCCAGGATCTACACAAAGCAGGCACTGACATTTTGATCTGAAATAACAAAAACGTAAGCTTTTCTTTTTCTTTTCTTTTTTTTAATGTGTTTACACCACCTGATCTTTTGAGGAAGAGCAGACTAGAAATCTTAACAGCGCAGTTCCTTTGAGCCGGCTAGGAAACTGGACTAGCAGCATGACAAAGCAGTCATCAGACGACCGCCACGCGCCCAGATGAAAGAGGGAATCTACGCAACCCACTTCTCACCGTGTCTGCTCCATTCGTGAGAACTGGCCCACTTGAAAGGAAAAGCAATCATGGTGCATATCCGTAAAAGATGAAATCTTAAGCCCGCAAAAATGGGATTGCCACGTAATGGAGCATGCAGGGAATATATCCAGGGGAGGCTGGCGACTCCTATTTTGGCAGGGCTCCTTATCCACTGCAGGTTTTTCAGCGGTTCTTTGGACCTTTATCGGAGCTGTCCATGGTGCTGAACTCCACCCACCACCACCACCACCCAAAAATATGTTCACCACCATGGATAGCTCCAATAAAGTTTCAGATAAAAGCTGAAAAATCTGCCATGAATAACCCTCCATACGTGTGTGTGTGTGTGTGTGTGTGTGTGTGCCAACATAGGGATGTGCACGGAGCTCGATCGGGGGGTGGGGGGTGGAAGCAGGGCAAACTCTCCCCGCTCGACCCCCCCTCCGAGCTCCACTCGACTTACCTTTCCCCAGCTCGGCTCACGTCCTCACAAGCCGAGCCGGGGAAAGTGACTTCCAGGTTCCGGCACTACATTTTCTCACGTTAAAAAATGTCAACTTCCGGCATTTACGCCATTTACGTACAGTATAGTGTAGTAAACAGTAAAAACGGCATTTATGCAAATTGCGGCCGTTTGTAAATGCGCCCTATTGAGGGCATGCAGATGTAGCCATGCAGATGGGGCCACGTACAACCCGTCTGCCCAGAACTGTGTCTCCTGTCCCCCGGGTGGGGATTATGCAAGAAAGATGGGGGGAAGAGGGGTGGCAGCGAAAAGGGGGGAAATATGTCAGGGTTCAGCCGTGTGTGATCAGGCTTTCTCTCCACACCACGCTATACTTTACGTAAATGGCGTGGTGCCGGAACCCGGAAGTTGACGTTTTTTACGTGAAAAAACGTAACGCTGGAACCTGGAAGTCCGCCGGACACCTCAGCGAGCGTCTCAGCTGGCGCGAGCGGGGTGCTCAGGACGGATCGCGCGGCAAGAGCGCTCACCAAGCGCCCCGTGAGTCGGGTGCCGGGCTCAGTGCCCATCCCTAATTATTGCCAAGGATAAAGAAATGAGTCTTATTCTCACCTCTCCGTGCCAACAAGGGGTGTTGCGGTGTCTTGCTGCAACCCATTCTATCTTTTTCTCCCACAATGGAGCAACCCAAATCATGTTTCACCAGCACCACCCAGTGGACAGAATACGGTCCTTCCTTTCTTGCAGCCAGAAAAACGCCAATTTGTTACACTCTTTTCCCATTCCTGGGCCTTCGTAACACTGTATTTTTAAAAACAAAACAAAACAAAAACCATAAGGCTCCTGAAAGCTAATCACCTGAACTGTTATGCCGGCTCTGCTGTTACTACTCCCGCAAACAGTACACATTCACTGAAAATCACTTCCCGGATCTCTTGAACAGGTTGCACAACAATAATTTCCAGGGAGATTGGCAGAGAAAGCCACGTTCAAGCAAAGAGATCAGGGCGATGAAACGATGCACTGACACCCAACCTACACCCTTCCGGTGTTTTTAGATCAGCTACGTGTAAGTCTTGTTCGGTACGAGACTTTGGTCAATCCCAGCCACAAGGAAAGACCCTTAAAGCAGGTTTTCTTTTTTGTAGGAGGGCATTCCAAACAGATTTAAAATTCCGAAGGGCCCCAGGTGTATACGTAAGATGACCGGGAAGTATTTTCCAGAGATCCCACTGCAAATCTAACTCAGCGGTTACTTCTTGCTCAACTTCAAGGAGGCCCTCCGTCTGCCAGAAAGTAGTATACTTCTTCCTTGCCCAGAATGTTTCCTCGACGGAGGTTTTCATAGTTGCAGACTGGTTGGGAGAGATTTCCTCAGATCCGTACGGCCATGCCTCCCTGTCTCCGGCAAAAATTAAAGCCTCACGGAGCTTTAATTTTTTTGGCTGCATATGGAATGCAAAAGAATTCCTGCCCGCAAAAAATATTTTTTTAAAAAATGGGAAGAAATGGAAATGTTAGAAGCATTTAATTGTTCTCAAGCGTTTTTGCGTTCTGAAAAGCAAATGCACATGGGCAGACAGACAGACACACACACACACACACACCAAGACGCAGGTGGTTTAGAGGTGGAATCTCTTACCAGCTGCAACTGACACGTTTAATGACTCTATCCCAGCCTCCAGCTCTCTCCCTGGGGAGATGGTCAACATTTTTTGGCACAAGCGTCTCGTCTCTGGAGAAAGCCCGTAGCCCTCATTTCCTGCACACAAAAATCACAATTTTGATCATAAATTTAAAGATCTATTAAAAAAAAAAAAAACCACTCATTTCCATGGTGCTTTTATTTGATTCTTGTGCGTGTGTGTGTTACATTTATATTGTGTTCAATCTTCCCTTTCCTCAGCCCAAAATAATAATATAGAATAAATCTAAATGCAGCAAACCATCACCAAAAGATGGTAAAAGAACCTCTGCAATGAGAAATAACCATTGCAGGCTGCCATAAGGATGAAATCGTGAGACAGAAAATTAATCCAGGGAGGGTATTTATTTATTCAATTTATATCCTGCCTATACATAAATGCCCTAGATAGTTACGTTAGACACTTGCGTGACATCTACTTTACAGACTCAGGGCACGATCCTATACAGGTTAGGACAGAAAAAAGTCAGACAACACCCAGCATTCCCCAGCCAGCATGGGGGGAAATCCCACAACCCCCAGGATCTCCTACCTGGAGATGCTGGGGATTGAAACACACAGAGGAGGGCCAGGATCTCTTCTCGATCATCCCAGTTTGCAGGACACGGAATAATGGGCTCAAGTGACAGGAACCCAGATTCCGCCTAAACACCAGGAGAAATTTCCTGACGGTCAGAGCAATAAGACAATGGAAGCAACTACCTAGGGAGGCGGTGGGCTCTCCCACTCTGGAAGCATTCAAGGTGCGGCTGGACAGCCATCTGTCGGGGATGCTTTGACCTGGACTCCTGCACTGAGCAGGGGGTTGGACTCGATGGCCTGGTAGGCCCCTTCCAACTCTACGTCTTCTATGATTCTATGAAACGGGGTTCTCCCGCATGCAAAGCGCATGCTCTGCCTCAGAGCTGCGGCCCCTCTCACCCTCCAGTACCAGAGGCAGTCTGCCCACGTGCACCAGTTGCTGGGGAACATGGGCAGGAGGGTGCCAGTGTACTCCTGTCCTGCTTGTGGGCTTCCCGTGGGCAGCTGGTTGGCCACCTTTGGTCCATCGCCTTATGTCCTTACGATAGACCCAGTTCTGTCCTAGAGACTTTGGCATCTCTGTAATACTCAGGTGAATTATTTCATTTTCATCAGTCTTTTAAAAAAAAAAAAAAGTGTGTCCAGACCTGCTGCCCGATGACATTCAAGGTGGCTTGACAAAACAATCTAAAAATACTGAACACCATCAAATAAAACGAAATTGAAAGAATAACTAAATGAATGAATGAATAGATATCACAATGGCAGCCAAGTAAATTTGCACGGTGGTATTTAGACACGATGTAGATTTTTTTTTATTTAAAAAAGAAACGACTGAATGATTCTACTGCTGGACAAACAGCTACACACGCCAAATGTGGTTTGAGAGCCAGTGTGGCGGATTGGCGCTTGGGAGAAATCTGGATTCTAGTCCCCAGTTGGCCATGAAGCTCACTGGGTGACTTCGTGCCGGTCACTGCCTCTCAGCCTGACCCACCTCAGAGGGTTGTTGTGAGGATAAAATGGAGAGGAGGACTACGTAAGCTGCCTTGGGTTCCTTGCAAGAGGAAAAAAGGCAGGAGATAGATGTAATAATAAAGATGTTAAAATGAAACTACCCCAGTAAAAAAGCAAGAAACTGAATCACAGCAAATTTAAAACCAGCTGCCAAAATTTACCACCAGAATCCTGGATAAACAGGACAGATATTGCCTGGTGGTACCTAAGTAATAACAAAGATGGTGCCAGGGAGAATTTCTGTCTTGGGAGGGGGTTTCACATGGGGTACAACCAGAAGAAAGGTCCTCCTAAACTCTGCTGCTGATGGCGCCCAGAGAAGGGTCTCCAACGAAGCTCCCAGCAACGTGATATGGGTCTAGGTGCTCCTTCACGTAAATTACTGCAAGCAGGCATTCACACCATAGACCCATTTCGCTGCTCCTGTCGAGGTAAAGAGTTGGAGCCGACTCATCCAGATACTCAAAGAGCTTCCATCTACCGGTATCCATCTCCCATCGGTCAGCCAGTGGCTGGTTAGGATCCTGTCCTGTCTTCTTCTTCCGCTTTTGTGATGGTGTGCGGGAACGCTGGCTTCTTGGATGACTTGGAATAGGTCTCCAGCTCTGTTTCGTTAGCGTATGGGCGGTTTCATAGCTAATCGATCAAAACCTCTAGTTAAAACATTCAGTTTCCATGTTTGCCTGGAAGCCAGGTTGAAGCAGGTCAGGGGAAATAGGAGATGCTAGTTTTAACATCAGCCGTATTGGTATTTGTTTTGGGGGGGGGTTAAGTGTGGAGAGTGCTATATAACTCTTTTCGCCTTCACAAGAGACCCTGGGTCAGTGTTGTCGACTGCTGGCTGGACCTGAAGTACAAAAAGCCTTCTGGGCACTGGCTCGAAGCCAGGGGAAGGGAAGAAAGTAGATCTCCAGATGTTTTTTGGACTTCTGGGAGTTGGAAGTCCAAAACATCTGGAGACCTACCTCCTGCTCGCCCTGTTGTTGCGAGGATCAAATAAGAGAGGAGGAAGAGGCTTATGTGAGCCGTCTCGGGTTCCTTGCGGGGGGAAAATGGGAGGGATATAAATATAATTCATAGATTAATAAATAAAAAGAAAAGAAAAGGTCCTCCACTTTGCGGCACCCAACACTTCCTCGGGGCAGCCGGGTTATTTTGATCGCTGCCGTCCTCTCCCGTGTGAGCAGCATCACGATTCCTGGGTTTTGTTTTAAAGGAGTCATTCTTTCCACCCGCCCCAACAACACTCCCACTCTCCTTATGAAGCCCTTTAAAGCTTCAGTCTCTTAAAATAATTAGAGCCCATAAATCCAGAGTACCCACAAAAAAACCAAAAAAAACAAAAAAAAACTCCCACCCTTGCATCGCATGAATGATGCGTGGGAAGGAAGTTGCTGACTGCAGCAGATGAAACATTAACCGCTGAAGAATGTTGTGGCCCTGTAGATAACTTTGCTCACACACACACCCCTCTTGGTCTATCAATCTCATCCGTCCCATGTCTGCTCTCTCAACAGAACAGGTGTGCGGGGTACGTGTGGAGAGACTGAGAGAGAAGAAGGAAGGAGAAACACAGCTGCTGGGTTATTCCAGGGAACTGAACATAAGAAGAGCCCTGCTGGATCAGACCCAGGGTCCATCTAGTCCAGCACTCTGTTCACACAGCGGCCAACCAGCTGCCCACGGGATCCCACAAGCAGGACATGTGTGCGACAGCACCCTCCCGCCCATGTTCCCCAGCAAATGGAGCACAGAAGGTTACTGTATGAACCCAAAACTACCGTTGTGACTGCCAGGGGACGAAGATGGCAGCGATACGACTGTCTAATTCTACACCTGGGGTGCAGAATCTCTGGCTTCCAGGCCTAATTCGGCCCGCAGAGCCTTGCGGAGTTTCTCCAGGGGGCGGGGCTTGGCCTCCTAGCCCCACCCCCTGGAGGAATCCCCCGAGAGGAATCCCCGCTGTTATCTCCAAACTCATCTTTATTTATCTATCTATTATGCTTATATCCCGCCTTTTTTTCCTGCAAGGAACCCAAGGCAGCTTACATAATCCTCCTCCTCCTCCTCCTCCTCTCCCATTTTCTCCTCACAACAACCCCGTGAGGTAGGGTTAGGCTGAGATTCAGTGACTGGCCCAAAGTCACCCAGGGAGCTTCACGGCTGTGTCGGGGACTAGAACCTGGATCTCACGAGTCCCGGCCCAACACTCTAACCACTACACCACCCTGCCTCTTGCCACACTGCTGCCGGTTACTTGCATTAAGAGTTTTAAGCTTAAATGAGCTGGTATTTTTGGCATGTTGGCCAAAAACCAAATGTAAATGGTTTGTGGGCTGATTTTAAATGAAGCCCTCCCCTTCTGGCTTCAGCCCCGCCCACACCAGAATGTCCCCCCCCCCCCCCCCCGAGACCTTCTCCGAAACTGAATTCAACTCTCTAGGGCTAAAAGCAGTTCCGCCCCCGTTTTAGAGAGCGTTAAGCCGGCTTGGTGGCTGGCGGAAACCGAAAGGCAGTGTAGAAAATACCTAGGCAAACAACTAGTTGATTAACTTGGGCGATCAGGGTGGGGGAAAGAATTAAGCAGGATTTGTGACGGCGATGCTCGCCCTGAAAGGAGGAAGATGCAGTCTGCAGACTGACACCCCACCTGTGCGGATTAATCTCGGCCCCCTCGCGCTCCGCCACCGCCGGCAAGCCGTGTCTTCTGACAGAGGATGCATCTTTCCCAATATCTCCCGGGCCCTGCCCTGTCCAATTTTCTTTTCTGCCAAGAGTTAGTGCTCAGCGGAGAGCCGGGGGGGGGGGGGCTCTGCCGATGGAAAAGATTGGCAAACTCTTTGTGTGCGCCTCCACCAATCAGCCTCCGCGCTCCCTCGACGGGAGAGATTATTTGGACTTTCTCGCAGAGAAACCGCTCATCCTTCAAAGTAACGACGCCGACTGTCGCCGCCTCGCCCGAGTCCCTGCTCTTGCCTTCCTCACGGCTCTCTCGAGATGGATTTCTCCTCGGGTCCGTCATCCCGCTCCCTCCTGCCCACCCTTACCCGTTTGGCTGCCTTCCCATTGTCTTTGTGATGTAAAGGCCCCCCGATCCTACGCAGGGGCGGCGGAGGAATCCTGTCAGCGTTCCACGTTCAATAAGCATTTCAGTTAAAGATGGGCCTTGCAAGACAAGGAAACAGGACCGCGGGGCGGTGTTGCGCTCCCACCGCAGCGGAACAAGCCCAAACCATAGAATCATAGAAAAGTAGAGTTGGAAGGGGCCTACAAGGCCATCGAGTCCAACCCCCTGCTCAATGCAGGAATCCGGGTCAAAGCATCTCTGACAGATGTCTGTCCAGCTGCACCTTGAATGCCTCCAGAGTGGGAGAGCCCACGACCTCCCTAGACTTCATGAAAAAAACCCACCTCCAGACTTCATGAAAAAAACCTTCAAGAATGGCTCTCTTAACGTGGAACAAACACCGGCCGTTTTAGTATCGCAAAGGCCTCCCACAAACACCACAAAGGCCTCCCACAAACACCGCAAAGGCCTCCCACAAACACCAGCCTTTAGTATCGCAAAGGCCTCCCACAAACACCACAAAGGCCTCCCACAAACACCACAAAGGCCTCCCACAAGCACAAGCAGTTTTAGTGCCAAAAGGGCTCCTTGTAACAGATAGTTCATTTAAAATCAGCCCACAAACCATTTACATTTCTTTATAAACACGTGGAAAAGGCACACGTGGACAAAAATATATGCCTGTAACTTAACAGGGAAGTTGGAAAAATCTGCAAACAATGCAAATGGAAGCAGCATTCACATCTGAACAATCAGGATGGGATAGTGTAAAAATTACAGTAAAAAAAAAAAAGGTACGTTATCGATGTTTCGATATGCCCAGAATCACAAGGGCTTCTTAAAACATCTCTCTGAAAAGCACAGTCAAATTGCATCTGGGGTAGCTAGTCTTTTAAACAAAACAAAAGCACATCACAGAGAACTGCTTATTCCAGGAAGCTCCAGTCAATACTCTGGCCGCCATAAAGACGCAAGAAGAGCCCTGCTGGATCAGACCAAGAGTGCATCTAGTCCGGCATTCCGTTCACACAGTGGCCAACCAGCTTCCCCAATGGGAAAACCGGAAGCAGGATATGAGTGCGACAGCACCCTCCTCCCGCCCATGTTCCCCAGCAACTGGTGTACACAGGCAGACTGCCTCTGATCCTGGAGGTAGCATATAGCCATGAGGACTAGTAGCCATGGATAGCCTTCTCCTCCATGAATTTGTCCAATCCCCTTTTAAAGCCCTCCAAATCGGTGGCCATAACTACGTCTTGTGGAAGTGAGTTCCATAGTTTAACTCTGCACTGTGAGAAGAAGTCCTTCCTTTGACCTGTCCTGAATCTCCCACCAATCAGCTTCACGGGATGAGCCCACTGGATTCCGGCATCATGAGAGAGGGAGAAAAATGTCTCCGGGCATAATTCTGTACTGCCCTATCATGCCTGATGTTCTAAACCAGCTGATGTCCCCTACCCACCCGTACATTTAAGCAACGTGATGCTACAAACCTAGTAACAATATGGTGGGTCTCGTCCAGCGGAAATCTAAGCAGCTGATGACGGGGACGTCCTCTTCGGCCTTCGTGTGGCCCACCGTTCCAAGGACTTCCCAGCCTTGATCGGATTTTGCCTTCCCGGGGTCAAGGGGACGGGGGACAGATGAGGAGAGAGCGGAGAGGGGAGAACGGGGGGGGGGGGGGAAGAAAAAAAGACAAACGTTTCCCAAACTTGCGCAGCCGTGTGATGTTTCTTTTGTAAACGGACACAAAACTTAACTCGCCTGCTTGGCAGAGCAAAGAGGGGGAGACGGGAGAGTTATGTCCGGCTGGCTGCTGTCGGTTCGCTGTCTGTTCCCCCACGTGGCCCACCGAGCGGCTTAGAGGGGAATGATCGGAAATTAAAACCTTTTCCAAACAGCCCGCCTGAAAACACGGTTCTGCGCGGCTGGCCACCTTGAACTGCTGCGAAGGAGCAGTCAGTCGGGACCCCTCAGTGCTTCGGACAGACAACCCCTCCACTTAGCGGGAGGTCTTTGAGCCGCTTCTCCAACTTGGCACCTTCTGGATGCCTTGGACTGCAATGCCCATCATCCCCAGCCAGCATGGCCAACACCATCCGGAAGGCGCCCAGTTGGGGAAAGCGGGCCGAGACAAACACAGAGCCCAAAGCTGAAAAGGCGTTCGCAGCTCTGCTTTCACAACGCTCCCGCTTCCGTCTGCCGGGCGCAGCTGACAGGGTGCCGAAACTGGACTGGGGAGACCCAGGTTCGAACCCCTCACTGGGCCGTGAATCTCCTCGGTGGGACCTTTGGGCCAGCGGGATTCTCTCTCAGCCCAGCCTCCCTCGCAGGATGGTTGTTGAGTTTGAAAACAAAACAAAAACACATAACGGGCCTCGGAAATTGCGGGAGAAAACACAAGTCATTATTTGCGATAGAACAAATACAGCAAAGGAAGCCCCGAGCCGTTTCCCAAACACCCTCCCACCGGCTGGAGGAGTCGCCTATCCCAAGTTTTGATGGCCACTGCATTCCAAAGGCAGTGTGCCTCCGGGCGTTGCTGGACTGCAAGGCCCATCATCCCCACCCAGCATGGCTGATGATCAGGAATGCCGGGAGCTGCGGCCCAACTACATCTGAGAGAACCTCACCTCAAGTCAGATCTCTCATCCAAACTATACCAAACTCCCTATTTATTTATTATATTTCTATCCCACCTTTTTTCCTGCAAGGAGCCCAAGGCAGCTTACATAATCCTCCTCCTCTCCATTTTATCCTCACAACAACCCTGTGAGGGAGGTTAGGTTGAGAGTCAGCGACTGGCCCAAAGTCACCCAGTGAGTTTCATGGCTGAGCGGGGACTAGAACCCGGATCTCCAGAGTCCCAGTTCAACACTTTAACCACTATGCCACACTGTCCCTCTGTAGTATTCAGCTGGGAAGTATAGCAAGGGAGATAGAAGGAAGAAGAAGAAAAGCCGGGGGGGGGGGGGAGAGCCTTGGCATTCCTTCTATCTCGTTTTCTGAAAAATCGGCAGTTTTCCAGGCCGTAACAATGTCGGAATTTATGCCCGCGAAGCGGCAGAGGTTACGTTGGCCGATGTGGACCCAATTAAAGAGACCACCGCGATGGCCCAAACGTTCATAAATTGCACTTTATTGTAAAGGAAGCGATTTGCGCGGATGTTTCAATTAAGTAGGAGCACCATTTTATGGGCTCTTTATTATGTCATTCCAGAATGGGCGGCTGGCACGGATCGGACGGAGAATCTCCCACAATCCCCAGGAAGGCAGAGGCAGGCTGGCCAGAAAAAAGAGGAGAGCCATTTACCAGCAAAACACACGGGACAGCCTGCAGGCTTCACTGGTCTCCTCTCTGTCTCTTTCTAGTGGGGACATATCTCGGGACTTTGTTATGGATCCCAGGCATCCAAATTCACCTGAAAGATTCTCGGCTGCTCAGCTTAATTCTTTCCTCATCGTTTCAAATCCTGCTTTTCGCTCGGCCCACCCTCCGACCTGCATTTTCCACCCCACCCCACCCCCCAAAAATCGAGATATTCCCAAAGTGTTGCACGATGCTGCCATCGCATGGCCAAGCCGTGCACAGCAGCTGTCTCAGCCTTCCCCAACCGGGTGCCCTCCAGATGTGTGTACTTCGACTCCCATCAGCCGCAGCCAGCATGGCCGATGGTCAGGAATGCTGGGAGTTGTCGTCCAAAACAGCTGGATCGCGCGCCAGGTTTGGGGGGAGACTGACAGACCGAAATGCGTCAGAACGAAAAAGGATGTAGCGGCGCACACACAGGCGTCGGCTTGTGTACCAAGTACCACAGATCCATCTACGTCAGTGGTTCCTCTACTGCAGTGTTTCTCAACCTTGGGTCCCCAGATGTTTTTGGCCTACAACTCCCAGCATGCCCCAGCCAGCTATGCTGGCTGGGGCATGCTGGGAGTTGTAGGCCAAAAACATCTGGGGACCCAAGGTTGAGAAACACTGCTCTACTGGCTGGCCACAAAGCTTCCGGGTCTCAAGCAGGGGTCTTTCCCAGACAGAGGAAGCTGCGGTATATCGAGTCAGAACCCTCGGTCCATCTAGCCCAGTATTGTCGACACTGACTGGCAGCAGCGGCTCTCCTGGGTTTCAGGCAGGATTTCTTTTTTTCCAGCCCTACCTTGTAGATGCTGGAAATCGAACCCAGAACTTTCTGCATGCAAAGCGGGGACTCTCTGCCACTGAACTACCACCCTGGCCCAGTGTTTTAACTGCCAATTATGTCACCATTTGAATATGAATAATATAAATACGGAGAAAAGAGAGCAGGGCCATTCTCCAGCCCGGCTGCACGACTGATTTTTTTTTCCCCTCTACCCTCCCCATTCCTTTTTCCTCGTGTGTCATGCCTTTTCAGACTGTAAGCCTGCGGGCAGGAACGATCTGGCTTAATCAATTATCTGGAAGCGGCTCCGGTAGCCTTTATGGCTGAGGAGCCACATTAAAAAAAAAAGAAAAAAAATACTTCAAGGAAATAAAAAATAAGTAAGAATAAGGGGAGGCCAGCCAGATCAGAGCAAACGGTTGCATTGCAAACAAATAACAACAGTGCATTATTATCATTAACCGTACTACTAATAAAAATTATTATTATTATAATTATCATTGTAGTCATTATTATTTATTTATTATTATTTTTAAATTATTTAATAACAATTAATAATTATTATGACTAACTGTTCTTACTCATCATCATCATACCTTAAGAAGGCTTGGAAGATCATCCGTGCTAAATACATCTAATACTTCCATGGCCCCCGAGCTGGCTTTGCTGACAACGGGAGTCAGGGGGCAGCTGTGAGGGGGAAAAAGCCGGGGGGGGGGGGAACACACATTACAAAGTTTCCAGAAGATCGAGTGAAAAACCACCTGTTAGCAATGCCCCCGCAGGCAAGCGGTGAATATAATTTTATTTATTTATTTATTCTATTTACCGGTATACCCCACCTTTTTTCCTGAAAGGAACCCAAGGCGGCTTACATAATCCTCCTCCTCTCCATTTTATCCTCACAACAACCCTGTGAGGTAGGTTAGGCTGAGAGTCAGTGACTGGCCCAAAGTCACCCAGTGAGTTTCGTGGCCGAGCGGGGACTAGAACCCGGATCTCCCGGGTCCCCAGTCCAGCACTCTCACCACTAAGGTCTGTGTGTAGCACAATCCTACTCAAAAGCAAATCCCACCAAGTTCAGGGGCACTTACTCCCCAAGAAAGTACACGCAGGATGGCAGCCGCAGATGGCCCAGCGTTCTGCGGGTAGAACTGATGCTTTGGAGCGCTTATCAGCATGAAAGCAACAGCTCCTTCCCCCACGCTGTTTGTCGGCCCCCGGCATCTCGTGGCGGGCAACCACTGAGAGTGGAGGCTCCGTTCTTCACTGCCACGGCAAGTGACAACGTCCTGGCTGGATCAGACAAGAGGTCCTCGCCACCGCCCCTCAAAAAGGATATTGCAGGATTGGAACAGGTCCAGAAAAGGGCAACTAAAATGATCAAGGGGCTGGAGCAACTCCCCTACGAGGAGCAGGCTGTAACATCTGGGACTGTTTAGCTTAGAGAAAAGGCGAGTCAGGGGAGACATGACAGAGGCGTACAGAATTATGCCTGCTGTGGAGAAAGTGGACGGGGAGACATTTTTCCTCCTTCTCTCATAATACTAGAACCCAGCGGGGTCATCCCATGAAGCTGATTGGAGGGAGATTCAGGACAGATCAAAGGAAGGACTTCTTCACACAGCACACAGTGAAACTGCGGAACTCACTTCCACAAGATTTCGTGATGGCCACCAATTTGGAGGGCTTTAAAAGGGGATTGGACAAACTCATGGAGGATGAGGCTACCAACGGCTACTAGTCCTGACGGCGAGATGCTGCCTCCAGTATCAGAGGCAGTATGCTTATGTACGCCGCCAGCTGCTGGGGAACACGGGCGGGAGGGTGCTGTTGCACTCATGACCTGCCTGTGGGTTTCCCATGGGGGCAGCTGGTTGGCCACTGTGTGAACAGAACGCTGGACTAGATGGACCCTCGATCTGATCCAGCACAGCAATTCTTATGAGGGCTTACTGGGGGGCGGGGGGAGCATTAGCACCTACATTTTGGGGCTTGGCCAGCGAGGCTATCCAAACATTGTGGACCCCTGAATAAAAACATAATCAACCGTACATCTATAAAACCAACCTGTTCCTTTGGCTCATCACAATCCGATCGACGCCCAGGAAGTGGGCGGACCGCAGAACCGCCCCCAGGTTCATGGGGTCTTGTATCCCCTCCAAAGCCAGCCAGATGGACTGCGACCCCTTGCGAACGGCGACTCCCTCGGCCTCGTGGGTCAGCCCTTCCTGCCAGCCAATGGGGTGAAGTGGCGTGGCTTCCAGGCAAACCCCCTGATGGACCCCGCCCTTGCAAAGAGCATCTAGCACGTTCCTTTTAACCAGTTTCACGGGAATCCCACGGTCCTCGGCGTGCCGGGAGAATTCCTCCGCTACAGGTGACGTGCCGCCGCTTTTAGACTTGAGAAACATCTGGAGAAAGCTCCTCCTCGACCTTCCAAGCGCTAAGAAACAGGGGGAGATCCCAAACAAGATCTCCGAGCCCTTGGTCCTTTCGACAGGGAAAGGTTTTTGCCGGCGTCCCCCCTTCTCTCCGGGGAAATCGTCGTTCCTCAAGTTCCTGAACTCTTCTTTGCTGGGCGGCACGGCTGACACACGAAACATCCGCCAGAATTTCTTCCGAAGGCTGTGATCCTTGCAGCTTTTGTGAACCGGAAGCGGTTTCCGATTGGACGGACGCCGACGATCCGCCTCTGAGGAAGGGATTTCTTTTTGGCTCGCCCCGCTGGGCGGGCGGCACTCTGCCGATGGTGGTTTTTCCCACGTCGAGAAAGGCCGGACAGTCTTAAAAGGGTTGTTGAGATGAACAGCAGAGGACAATCTCACGGCATTTCGGAGGCCAAATGTAAAGGAATGGAGAGATTCCATTTTTGCCAGTTACATCCCTTTATCTGTACCTTAATAAAAACATGAGGTTGATCAACACATGCAGCAGGCGTAGGGAACCTTTGGTCTAGGTGCCAAACGCAGCCCTCCCGGGGTCCCTATCTGGCCCTCACAGTTCCACAGATAGCCACGCCCCTTCCACTGGCCCCACCCCCTTTTCTCACAATCACCAATCATTTGGTGGTTTCTCAGCTTTTGTGCAGTGTTTCCACCATTCTAAAAGGTGGAGATGCCTCTCCTAAGGCTTATCTACTGGCGGGAAGAGCTTTTCGCTAAAAGATGCTGGCATTTGGGGTATCTGCCTTCAGCCCCATCCACCGCCGGAATGCGGCACCCAAGAACGTCAACCAAAATTCGGGGGAATTGGCCATCGGGCTGAAAGAGGAGCCCCAGCCCCGATGTGGGTTTTCTGGAAAGTTTTGAATTCAGGAGCTTTTCTGAAACATTTCCCAAGAACTTAAATCAGCTGCGATCTGATTTAGCACATTGGATTTAAATTTAGCGAACAAAACTTCTTTTAAACACACACACACACACACACACACTACAGCATGTGAATTTTACGTGCTGAATAAATCTCTCAAACATTTTCACAAGCCAAAAGAATTTCGAATGGAAATATTTGATTAGGAAAACGAATTCAACAGAGCACAAGTATAGTGCAACCCTACTTAGAAGTAAGGCCCGCTATGTTAAACGGGGCTTGTCCTCAAGTAAGTACACACAGGATTTTCAAATTTTATTATTACATTTATAACCTGGGCTTTTCCCCTCCTCTTGCAAGGAACCCAAGGCAGCTTACATAGTCCTCCTCTCTATTTTATCCTCACAACAACCCTGTGAGGTAGGTTACAGGCAGAGAGTCAGTGATTGGCCCAAAGTCACCCAGTGAGCTTCATGGTTGAGTGGAGGCTAGAACCCGGATCTCCTGAGTCCCAGTCCAACACTCGAACCACTACGCCACACTGGCTCTCAGTGCAATCCTATGCATTACTCACAAGTAACTCCAGCTGTTTTCAATAAGGTTTTTTCCCTGGTAAGTGGGCTTAGGATTGCAGCCTTACAGTGCAACCCTGTAGAACTAAGGCTGCAGTCCTACACAGCAGCGGCCCAAACTTTTTTGGACCCGTGGGCACATTTGGGAATTTGGGAAACTGCTGTGGGCACCACCACAAAATGCCGGCCGAACAGTTGCAACCTTGCGAGGCGCGCGCTTTCCGAGTGTGAGGGGGTAGACGCGGTGCCGGCTCTAGATTTTGGGAGAGACCCTGCCCTGGGTTAGGCACCCTCAATGGACCCCCTCCCTCCCTCAGCGAGTCTGCCTCCTCACCGCCATGGTCACTAGCTGCGCTTGCTCCTCATCCTCTTACAGCAACCAGGTGTTGCTACACGCAGTAGTAGTATGTGCTCTACCATTGATCTATGTTCCCCTAAAGATAAATATAAGATTCCAGTCCTCATGGTTCGAAATAGCCTGGTTCAATGGGGTCATCCCATGAAGCTGGTGGGTGGGAGATTCAGGACAGATCAAAGGAAGGACTTTGTCATACAGCACAGTTAAAACTATGGAACTCACTTCTATGCCAGTGTGGCCTAGTGGTGAGAGTGTTGGACTGGGACTCAGGAGATATCCGGGTTCTAGTCCCCGCTCGGCCATGAAACTCACTGGGTGACTTTGGGCCAGTCACGGACTCTCAGCCTGACCTGCCTCACAGGGTTGTTGTGAGGATAAAATGGAGGAGGAGGATTATGTTAGCCGCCTTGGGTTCCTTGCAGGAAAAAAGGTGGGGTATAAATATAATAAATAAATAAATAAATACAAGATGTAGTGATGGCCACCTATCTGGATGGTTTTACAAGGGGACCAGACAAATTCATGGAGAAGACGATCAATGGCTACTAGTTTAACTTTATTTATTTAACTGATACCTATGTTCTTCCTTGACAGGGTAGGTTCAAGGTAAAATATATTTGAGTTCTGTGAGAAATCCAAGACCTCTTCCAACGCACCATTGAAGTTATGGATCCAGCACCAGGATGAGTTCCCAAGAGATCCACTGTGGTGTGGCGGTGAAGGTGTTGGACTGGGACTGGGGAGATCGGGGTTCTAGTCCCCGCTCAGCTCACTGGGTGACTTTGGGCCAGTCCCCGACTCTCAGCCTAACCTACCTCACAGGGTTGTTGAGAGGGTAAAACGGAGAGGAGGAGTATGTGTCTTTAAAGGGCCCTGTGTCCTAAGGACACCCCTATTTGTAAGAAGGGATGCATGGACGGGGGAGCTTTTGCAATGCTGTAATGTCCCGCCCACCGCCGCCACCACGACCCTCCCTGCATGGTAATAATTACGCATAGAAAATACCTTTCCATTGATGCAAATGGGAGATTTTCCGTGAGCTTAGCTGCTGTGTGGGTGCGGGCGGGATTTCCAGCGGGATCAGAGGAGGCCGGGGTGACTCCTATTTCGGCGGGGCTCCTTTTCCACTGCAGGTTTTTCTTTGGCGCTTCATGGGAGCCCGTCCACGGTGTCGGGACTCCTTCCCTAATAATAAGCTCGCCACCAGGGTGCGCCACACAGCGCCACCCTCTGAAGCCCCAAATCATAGCTGCAAAACCTGTAATGGAAAAAGGAGCCCTACCGAAATAGGAGAAGCCAGGCTCCCCCATGGCAGCTTAGGAGAAAAACCTTCCATTAATGCCAATGGAAAGATTGGGCCCGGACTCTTTTCAGTGCCTAGCGGTATGCCTATGTATGCCAGTTGCTGGGGAACATGGGTGGGAGGGTGCGTGCTGCTGCACTCATGTCCTGCTTGTGGGCGTTCTGTGTGGCCTAGATGGACCCTTGGTCTGATCCAGCACGGCTCTTCTTATGTTCTCTCTCCTTCCCACTCACTCTTTCTCTCTCACACACACACTTTCTCCCAGGGATGGGGACTCGGACTCGAGGACTCGACTCGTGAGTCGGACTGAGTCCCCCCTCTGACTCGACTCGGGTCCCAATATTTTTAATGGGACTCGAGACTCAACTCGGGACTCGAGACCAAGGACTCGTCAACATCCCTGGGCTGTTGACGAGTCTTCTGGCTGTGCCAGAAGGAGCGCGATCACCGGTGAAGAGCGCATGGAAGCGAGGCGCGCTGCTGCGCGGCCACTATGGACAGCTACCAGGAGCGCAGCCCCAATGATGTGTTGAGATTTATTTTGATTGATGTGTTGTTGTGGGGGGTTAGGGTTAGGGTCAGACATTTTGGGTTTGGCTGCCTCTGCCTGCCTGTTTGGGGTTCCCTGCCTCCTCTGCCTGCCTGGTTATTTTGGGTTTGTCTGCCTGGTCTGTTCTTGCCAAAATCAGTTGCAGAGTTTTGAAATAAAAAGGCACACTTGTGCCTAGAATTTATTTAAGCCACACATCTGAAGTAGCCTTATTTTGTTGGGGGGAAACCCCATTGATTTTAATAGGGACTCGTGGAGTCAGTTTTGGGAGTGACTCAGGACTCGTGACTCACCATTTTGGACCAAGGACTCGGACTCGGACTCGAGACCCGGGTCCAAAGACTCGTGACTCGAGACCAAGGACTCTTCAACATCCCTGCCTTCTCCATTAGGCTCCTAAAACTCAATACTGGAGGGGACAATCATAGCTCCTGTCTGCTCCAGAACCACCTTGCAGGGTTGACCGGGGTTTTGCCTACGCCACCGATGCCAAGACATGCCCGCGATTCCCTCCGAGCGTCGGCGTGTGCCCTCCAGGAAAGCCTCTGCGCTGTTGCTTACCATATTACCACGGGTTTGTCTTCTGTGAAATGGGCGTTTTGTGACTGGCCGTGTCCACGACGGAAGCCGTTTTTGTGAATGGGCAACTCCTCCCCCCCCCAACACTCCCCCTCAATATTCCAAATGTGTCCGTGAGCCCCCCCCAAAGGTCAAGGAATCCTGCGGTAGGACTTATTTCTGAGTAAGCACACATAGGATTGCACACTGGAAAGCTTCCCAAGTTCCACCTCACAGCTCTGTTAAGCAGCTGTGGACGCCATTTTGTTTTTTTATTTCTCCCATTTTGGACACCTGCAAGGAAGGGGGGGGCAAAAATTGGCCCCCGGACCTCACGAAGCTGCCCAGTCCTGATCTAAATTTGCCATATCCCCCTTCTAGATCTCTCTTCACAGCAATTTCACTAGACTGTCTGTATATAGCATCTGTTTGCTGTAACAAAGGCCCTAGTCCCCTTGATCTTTACAGATGCTGGCCAAATCCAACGGCTGCTACACACGTCTCTCCATAAAACTGCTATTTCTCCTCACACCCCAAAATGTGTATGAACCAGATACAATGTTATTACCACACTGTAGCAGTGGCATGTCATTCATAAAATGTATTAGGGGGATCCAGTGATCGACTAGAAAGGGACAGTGGTGGTTTCCCTCTTCCCAAGGAAACCTGGAAAGTGTAGTTTGCAAGTGGAGAAGGACCAGAGATGTCAGATAAAATTCTCATCAATCTATATCATTCCCAGGATCGGTTTTTGGGAGGCAGGGAAAGTCACGACAGCAAAAGCGGTATAAAATTGATAGGAAAGGTCAACGTGTAGATCCGCTCTCAGTGAAACAAGAGCCGGAGTACAACACAGGATGTTCGGATCAGCTCTTTTCGTCGAACAGATATGGAGGCGAATATCTGGCATCCCAAAGGGGAACTGTCTTTGGGGTGGTCATCGTGGTGCTCATCGCGGCCATGCAGGAGAGACGAAGAGACCGGCGCGTGCCGCTTCCAGTGTTTGGCACGGCTTGTCCCAAGAAAAAGCAACGAGGAAGGAAGAAAGGGTCCGTGCGGCGTTTGGTTCTGCGATAACAATCCCGGGGAGGGAAGGGATGCGCCCGTGACGGCGACACTGCAGTGCAGGGAAGCTGGGGAAGTCACTCATCAAACCCTGGCCCGTCTTGAACCTCCGTAAGAACCACCACCCCCCGAAAGAAAAAAGAAACAAAGAGATTGAAGCCAGTGAGGCTGGCGTTACATACAGGCGGGGTCGGCTTTTCTGTTCCATCCATAATCAGTTCAAGGAACAGAACGGGGCGGGGGCCAACCACAGCTCTCCATTTCAGTTTCCGCCAAAGTGATGTCAGCTCAAGAAGAGGAGAGTAACAAGGAAAAGGATATGGCGGGCGGGCGGGGGGACGGGATGTATGAACTCTTCACGCGCAGCCCTTAAAACGTCACCAACTGCCTGAAGAAGACGCCGTCTGGACGCCCACACGCCCCGCTTCACCACGCCAAGGGCAAATCCGCTTCCTTTGCTACGAAACCTGCTCGGTGGGCCTCATCTGAATGTCGCCAATCTAGAAGAGACAAATTGCGCCTTTCAGCCGCTTGCATTGCGAAACCGATCGGGAGAAACGAAGGACGAGCTTTGGGAATTGGAAGGGAAATTGCAGGCACCCGTTGGCATGTCCATCTCGCCTCTGACGCCCCCCTCGTGCCTCCTAGAACACCTAAATTAGGGGGCGACCCACGTGCAGCTGCTGCCCCCCCTCCTGAAATTCAGGGGTACCCTCAAAAAAATATATGACAAAACGTGTGTGTGGTGTTTTTTTTTTTGCAAACAGAACGGCACCTGCCACGGAGCTCTCAAGGGGTCAAAATTAGTTTGCAAACGAGCGAATTTTGATCCTTCTGCTGCTCTGTAGCAGTTATGGGTGTGTGAGTGTGCCGACTCCCAGTTTTTTGAGGGCCCTTGGGCAAGACATCCTCCCTCAGTGAGTCGACCTTCTCACCGCCATGGTCACCAGCTGCGCTGGCTCCTCACCCTCCTCCTCCTCATGGCTGCCACTTGCTTGCTTGGCAGACAAGAGAGCCAGCGCGCAAGCAGGCCGTGGCATCTCCTGCTCCTCGCCACCTCCGTTGTCCGGGCCAGTGCGAGAGGCACGTGAACAAGCAGGTTGCAATGGTGAAGAGGAGGAGCGAGTCCAGGGGGCTCTTCTCAGTGGGCCCCTGCTTGGGTTGTGGGCCCTTGGCACGTGCCCGACCGTGCCGACCCTTGACGCTGGACCTGGTCTCCAGCCTTCCACAGGACGCACAAGGCAGCCGACAACAATAAAAACCAATGCTGTGTAGAGATTAGACCAGGGCTCTCCCAACCTTGGGTCCCCAGATGTTGCTGGACTACAGCTCCCAGAACCCCTTGCCATTAGCCATGCTGGCTGGGGCATGCTGGGAGCTGTAGGCCAGCCACATCTGGGCACCCAAGGCTGGGAGAGCCCTGGATTAGAATGTCGATATATAAGTATCAAAATCCTTGATACTTACCGTATATTAACTTTGAGAGAATAATTAACATTAAGGGTCGAATGGAAATCTTTTAATAATCTTTGTAGAAATTAAAAATGCTCTTTTTTGGGGGGGTTGTTGAAATAGAAGATTTGGAATATGGGCAGAAAGGGAAATTTCATTATAGAGTATGAGAAATTATTGTTACTTATATTTGCTGTAGAGAAAATCGGGAGTCCATTTTAGTTTAGTGTTGTTGTATGTTGTGTTTGTGTGTGTGTATATATTTTTCTCTCCTCTCCTTTCTGTTTCTTCTGTTTTAATAAACTTAAAAAATCTCTTCTAAAAAAAAAGGAGAGAGAGAGATTAAAATGTCAGACTAGGTTGTGGGTGGGACAACCTGGGTTCAAATCCCCCCTCAGTTGTGTAGGTCATGAGTGACCCCGGGCCAGCTGGTCGCTATCTCTCAGCTTAACCTACCTCACAGGGTTGTTGTGAGGATAAAGTGGAGGGGGCGGAGGAGAGAACCATGCATGCTGCCTGGAAGCTCCTTGGAAGAAAAGAGGGCTCTGCATGTAATGAGTAAGTCATAAAAATAGAATATATAACATGATACAGGCCTGTGGCTCACGCTGGCTCAGCTTGTCTGAGCGTGGAAAGCTAAGCAGGGTCAGGCCTGGTTATTACTTGGATGGGAGACCCCCTCCTCTAGTCTCCTGCATTGAGCAGGGGGTTGGACTCAATGGCCTTGTAGGCCCCTTCCAACTCTATGATCCTATGATCCATACAGGGCTGTGGCTCACGCTGGCTCAGCTTGTCTGTGCGTGGAAAGCTAAGCAGGGTCAGGCCTGGTTATGACTTGGATGGGAGACCCCTCCTCTAGTTTCCTGCATTGAGCAGGGGGTTGGACTCGATAGCCTTGTAGGCTCCTTCCAACTCTATGATCTATGAAATCTATGATAAAAAACCAGAGCCAATTAAGAACATTTCAATAAAATCAGTGAATGACAGCAAATTCAGGCCAATCAAAAGCACAGAGCAGCAGTAAGCAGTGTCTAGATAAGGTCCTCACCCATCAGCAGAAGACTGCTGTCAAGGAGCCAGTGTGGCGTAGTGGTGAGAGTGTTGAACTGGGACTCGGGACTAGATCTGGGTCCCAGTCCCCGTTCGGCCATAAAACTCGCTGGGTGACTTTGGGCCAGTCGCTGACTCTCAGCCTAACCTACCTCACAGGGTTGTTGTGAGGATAAAATGGAGGAGGAGGAGGATTATGTAAGCCGCCTTGGGTTCCTTGCAGGAAAAAAGGTGGGGTATAAATTCAATAATAAATAAATAAATAAATAAGGAGGCCTCCCTCGGAAGGAAGACCCCCGACTCCTGAGGAGGCGCTTTCTGAAGCCCTTGCCAAATGCAACTCAGGCATTGGTGGGACTCGAGAGAAGGTCCTGGTTTTTTGGTGGCTTCTCACCTTGCTCATGGTCTGGGGCAAGACATCATCCTCAGGTTTTTCAGGACGAGAAACGTCTGGCCTGTGGGCACCACTTAGAGGTGTTCTGGTGAGGATAAGGGGTGTCCAAGCAACCGCGGAGGGCTGCTCGGGAACATATGGAACGGGCCAGTTCTTTCCAAGTACTACAGGGTGCTTTTCAACAGCAACAGAAAATAAGCTCAGGCTTTCCCCAAGAATCCTCTGAAAGGGCTCAGGAAAGAATAAGCCCATTCCGAATTGAGACGAGGAGAGTTTGCCCATCTCTAGCCCGGCCCCGGATTCCCAAATGGAGCTTTCCAAGGTTCGACCAACTGCAGTATCCGCTACCTTGCTGCTCTCTTGCTTCTTCACCTCGACTATTGTTACCTTCTCCTTCAACTGATCTCGAACGTCGAGGCCCTTCTTGGTGCCCACGGGCTCCCGCTCGGCAAGAAGTATCACAGCCATTTCTGAGGCCCCTCGTGGCTCAGAGAGAAGTCTCCGGAGGACCACGGTTGAGCACATTAGGGCTGTAAGCGGAATCTGGCCACAGGCCATTCTCTCTCTTATCCTCTGCACATACAAAGGAGACGGGGGGGCTGGTTGTCTAGGAGCTATTCAGGAGGACCGCGTCCACTCGAGTGAAAAGATAATCCCCGCGGCCGCGCTCTTCCGAGCACACGCTGACGTGGAGGCTAGAGACGCCGATTAGCAGATGTGAGGCCGAGCGGAGGGGAAAGCGAGCCTTCCTCCTTTCAGCGCTTCAATTACAGAAGAACAGAGGCACACGTCGACTACCTGTACGTGAGGTGGAGGACTGAGAACGTATAGAACGGCGTCGGCCATATCTTCGGCATTTAAACACTGCAAAGAGGGGCAGAACGAAGTACCAGTAATTAGTTCCGGGCGGGTCACGAAGGAGTAAAATTTTCGACAGGCCCGTAGGCCTCTTTCATTAGGTCCTTCCACTCCTCTCTTTCTATTTCAATGTTTTAGCCTTTATTTTCGAAAAAATCTCCAACCCACAACCGTACAAC
Organism: Shinisaurus crocodilurus; assembly: GCA_021292165.1. Classification (NCBI taxonomy): domain Eukaryota; kingdom Metazoa; phylum Chordata; class Lepidosauria; order Squamata; family Shinisauridae; genus Shinisaurus; species Shinisaurus crocodilurus. Next base: position 1,035 of record JAHFWL010000180.1, on the reverse strand, counting down.
TTTTTCAGCAATGGGGGGGGGGGGACTATTTCCATTGTAAACGTCCCAGCATCTGGCTGGTGTCCGGTGCCAGGGAGGATCGAACAGGCAGCCCCTGTGGATGAGGTGCAGTCCCCCTGTAGCCTGCACTGACTGGTTGCAGAAGAAAACGGCAGAGGTTCAAGCCAGGATACAAAGTCTCTGCACCAAAATCCGCCTCCCGTCTCTCCTTAGGAATCAGGTGATCCCAGACAGCGGTGCCTTCAGCACAGGACTGTGGTGGGGCGGACATCCAACGCCCCCCTCCCCGGCCAGGAAAATGAGCTGGAGGGTCTCCCAAATCGCATCAGGGCTGCCTACCATATTTTGAAAGAAGTGAAATAATGCACATGACCGACAATGACCGATAATGCCACTGCCGCTCCCAACCTCAATCTACCCGGACACTATGCTTAACATCTGAGGCCTTCCTCCGTGTGCCACCTCCGAGGGAAGCTCAGCCTTCTCAGTGGTGGCCCCCCCCCGATTGTGGAATGATCTCCCCACTGAGGCCCGCCTGGCACCCAAGTGTCATCCTTTCAGCGCCAGATTAAGACCGCCCCTTTTCTCCCGGGCATTCAATGGCATCTAAGGACATTTAACAGCAGGACAGGGCACCTGCGTCAGCTGTTCTGAACAGGTCTAGTCTGTATAAAAATAAATAAATAAATGGTTTTATTTGTTAAATTGTTCTTGTTAAATTTTGCATACATACTGGGGAAAAAATATGGTGGTTTCATTGTGTCATGGTCTTGTTTTTATGAACTGTTGGAAACCACCCAGAGAGCTTTGGCTAGTGGGCAGTATAGAAATGGAATTAATTACATAATTCATAGATCATAGAGTTGGAAGGGGCCTACGAGGCCATCGAGTCCAACCCCGTGCTCGGTGCAGGAAACTAGAGGAGGGGGTCTCCCATCCAAGTCATAACCAGGCCTGACCCTGCTTAGTTTTCCACGCTCAGTTGGAGAAGTTTGGCCTAGAAGAGCCACAAGGAGCCAGTGTGCACCCGGTCTA
>JAHFWL010000179.1:0-63031 GCA_021292165.1 Shinisaurus crocodilurus | reverse complement strand
CTAGGCCAAAGAGCCCTAGGTGATTAAAACAGTTCCAAACACAGGATTTCAATGCACAGAAGCTTCCAGCTGATCAGGTTCAAGGATTCAGGCATACGTTATGACAAGGGAGAATTCCAACTTGTTCGGAGATGTTCCATATTTCAAGATCTTGCATTGTTGGGGTCCAAGTAAAGCTGGGTCCAGGGATTCAGGAATTAACAAGACAAAAAGGAGTCCTGAGCAGCAGAGAGGTGTTCTCCTCAGAGCTTCTACTGAAAAGGCCCCCTGGCAGATCTTTGGTTTAGGGGACAGGCATAGGATCAGACAAGGCTAGAAATACATGCACTACACTGTCAGGGGTCAGTCCACTAACAGAGTTTGCATTGGAAATCTCTAACGTATGGGCATCAAGGCAAAACAACAGTTTTAAAAGCTACTAATAGTCCAAACCAGAATGCATTCTAGACAATCAAAGACAAAGGTATTAGGTTCATGGCAAATAATGGTTTACAAAAAGACCAGCATTATATTCCACAGTAAGTTTAGCAATACAAGGTTCAACAGACGGAGGTCCAGAGTGGATGATGAATCCAGGGGAAAAGGTGTTTCAGTAATCCAATTAATGGAAAGTCCAGACAAGAAGTGTAATAGGCAGGAAAGACAGAGCAATTGTTCTCAGACAGAGAATCAGACAAAGTCCCAAATTGCTGGTGTAGCATTAGTTGGCAGCTTGGAGTTTTCATGTTACCAGATTCTCTGGAAGCATGAATAGATCAGGCAGAAAGTGTTTGGCAAGAAAAACCAGTGCAGGTGAGGAGGAGTTCTAGGCAATGAAAGATGTTGGCACCAGCAAGGCTCTCTTGTCATGCTCAGTTCCCATGAACGATTTCTTAGGCAATATCTCAAAATCAGCTCAAGGCTGAAAAATGCAGCTGCTTGTATAAAGTGTACGTACCCTTTCAGATTTTATCCCTCTTTCGCCCATAATTAGTTGAGAAGTTGAACAGTGATACATTCTCATGGCAGCCACTCTGCCATGGCAGTATTGAATTCTACATTCTTCTTATTAAAAGGCGAAGCAGACTTTGATTCAGAGGCAACAAAGCCCACTAGCCGGGGAAAAATCCTGACGTCGAGTGTTAAAAGTTAGCTGAAGGCCCATCTAAATTGAAATTCTATAACTTGCTGCCAGAAGGCTAAAAGTGGTTGACAGTGGTGGGTTTTTTTCCAGAAGGGAGTTTCAGAACACTTAGGCATTGCTGAGCAGGTTTGGCTTCCACGGATGTTATTTTGCAGATGTATGATTCAAGACAGAGCATCTCCTCACCTGTCGACTCAGGCCTGGCTCATACACTTACTGGGCCAGTAATACTCTTCTGTAATGGATGACTGTGAATCCCCTCCTAAGAATGGACAAATCTGTTAAATTCAATTCCATGCAGTTTCTCATCTTTCCTACATTAATTTTGTCCATCCCATTTCTGCATAAGTTTATGAATTGGGGTGTGTGTTAAGTCCACACAAAGATTGTATATGTTTTTCTGCACCTTTAACTAAATGTACAGATTTTTGGATGCACTTTCCCAAATATATGCAATTTTTGCAAGCAATTTCCCCTAATAAAATGCAGTTTCTCCTAATATACTCAGTTTTTCTGAACACTATTCCCTATTGTACACAATTTTTTGTATGTCAGATTTTTTGATTTGCAAACTGCACTGAAAAATTTGGGAGGTGTGAATATCACTATATAATTGCATTTTGGCTCATGCGTAGGTTCTGGAATATGAATTTTGGGAAGTTCACATTAAAATGCAAACCAAACAAATGTCTCCACCTATCCCTACGCTTCTATCATACACATAATGTAATATATGAAGCAGGCATTTCACACAGAAGCAAGGGTGAACAACATAAGACCAGTTTGCATGATTTCCTTTTTTGTGCAATGCGAAAGTCCTCAAGTCAGTTACTGGCATCTCTTGTTAAAATATGTCAGATGCAGAACTGGCAGACCTCTGCCTGGAGCTTGCACAGCCACAGCAGACCTCTGCTTGGCTTGGCCCCACTAAATTCAAGTAGATCAGTGTTCTCAACCTTGGGTCCCCAGATGTTTTTGGCCTACAACTCCCAGAATGTCCCAGCCAGCATAGCTGGGGCATGCTGGGAGTTGTAGGCCAAAAACATCTGGGACCCAAAGTTGGAGAACACTGAAGTAGATAGTTCTGAGTTAGATGGAGCAAGGAGACAGAATGCAGTGAATACCTCAACCACAACACTCCAAGGTGGTCTACTTGCAAGTTATGTAGCCACATATGCCATTTACTCTCACATTGTTGCTTCTAGTTTGTAAACTGGTGGGCCATGGGCTCCAGTTAGGAAAGGGTCCTCCAGTTGTCAACCAGGGTAATGGTTATATTACACTGTTACTTAAAATTATATTAGAACTAAAGATGTGGCATAGATAGCAGCCCCTTTATTTCTGTGGGTATATTTCTGCCTTATGGCATGCTTGCATCTCATATTCAGAACATTATCTGTCATAGTGGGAATGCAATGTTTGTAACTCAAGTCTCACTGTTGTGTATTGCTTGCTTATTATCATCTACAGTTGGCTTACTTGCGCATCATATAATCCATTCCAGAGCAAAGATGTTTCAGTATGCACTATCCTACAACTCTAAATCATCATAGCGAGCAAAAGTGCAGTTTGTTGATTGCACAATAATTATTTTTCTTTCATAGAGCTTATGCTAATATTCTCTTTTAATATATATTTTTATTTTTATATAAGACAAACATAATATCAAACATATAACAATAAAACCAAACAACAAATACATACATAACCCACAACAACACAAAACTAGATAGACTTCCAACCCCTATTACAGCAATATAAGCATTTCTTAAATGAAATAATAATAATTTCTATACAATAATTAATTCTAGTTATGGCAAAAAAACCACTAGAGGTCTCACCCTACATATAATCCTAACTCAGCCCTCTATTAAAAATCCAAAGGAAATAAAATTCAATATTCTTTTTTCAACAAACCAACATAATTTTAAAAGCAATCCATCCACCCCATTAACCCCCCCCCCTTTTTTTTCTAGGTAACCCACTACAGATTTTAACTTCCAATCCAATATACAACCCACACATTTTTTTTTTTTAGTCCCCTAATATTTCCATAACAAAACTGATATATATAACAAAGTTAGCAAATGAAACAATATTCCCAACCCTTAATAAAAAAACTCAGTCTATTCTAATACTCTGTGGGGCATTCCAATTAAAAAAAACAACAGAAGGAAATGCGTCAGCCATCTTTCCAATCGTCCTGCACACATTTTCTGGATATATTTTCACCCTAATAATATATTTAACATATATATGTTAACTAATACATACTTAACCCTGATTCTCATTTTTCAAGTTCCAAATCAACCTAAAGCATAAAATTTTAAACTCCCAATACATTTATATCTTAATATTTAAAATCAGAGCATATTTCAAAATCAGCCAATAAGACAATATTCCAAACCCTTTATCTTGCCCAGTAAATCCAACCTGTCTCTTTCATAACCCCCTCCCCCTATCAAATGGAAATCCCTTAAGAATCAGTCCAAAAGCGAAGAATAAAGTCCGTTTATTCTGTTGCTCTGAGGGTTCCTGCCCTCCCATTTGTATGTTGAAAAGGACACGTCCTCCATCTTCGTTCCAAAAACTGCTGCGTCACACGTATCTTGTGAGATATTTCTTCTTCAAAGCCTCTATGCAGATCTGGTAAACTTCCAAAATTGTTACTACTTCTTTCTTCTTCCGTGACAGACCTGAGTAAGTATCCAGTTTCTCTTGATCATGTTGTAATTCCAATTGAAGGTTAACACACCAAACATCCATTTTCAACACCATTTTATTCACAAAGTCTTCCACCTTGTTATCGAATTGCAATAATTTATCTCTTAGTCTCATAAACATTTCCCATGAAACCATCTTTCTTGTAGATATTTTTCAAAGCACTCTCGGCCGAATTCCTTATTTCAAGCTACTGTAGATAAGATTAGGGCACCTCCTTCAGACATTCATCAACTTTTTATTTTTGCCTCCCGGTTATATCTCTTGATGTACTCACATTAAATTTCAAGTCCAATTATGCTGTAGAGAGATTCCTTGCCATTACAAATCCAGAGTGTTTCCATTCATTTTGGAAGCAAGCACGGACTTTCCTAATGATCGGTGAACCGACCATCCGAAATGCAGCGCCGTTTTCCCTCTATCTCAGATCACGCCGCAATCTGGTCTGTCAACAAGGCAGACAGAAAGCAATGTATGACCCTTGAGACGATTTGAGGGTAACGCCAATCTTATCTTCTTCCTTAAGAGTAGATTTCCCGGCCAGAGAACGTCTCTGACCCAAGAAACGCTGCATTCGTATTCCCCACAGATCTCTCTGTGAGTCTTCTAGAAAGCCATGTTTTGCCCAGAAGCCAGCTTATGCTAATATTCTCCAACAACTGTTCAGCATACTTAACTGAAGTTGTGAACATGCAAGTGTTTCACCTGGAGAAAAAGGGATCATAGAACGTGTTAGTATCCCTTGAACTAGGCACTTCCCATAATATGTACATGAATATTGCCATGTTCACACCTAAAATCCATTGAGCATATGGAGGGGGAATGGAATTACACCCACTCGCCACCACACTCTCACCCTCTGCATGTTTAGCAGAGGGTGTGAATGGAAACTGATGTGCACAATACCATATGTGTGTGGGTTTGCATGATCAAGAACAGCACATTTAGCGGGATTGTTGATCATATGGAAGAGCCTGTGTGCATAGTTGTATGCATGCAAGGCTCTATTAACCCCTTCCACTGAATGCACAGAGGATGGGAAGGTACAAACAAGGATTATGTTATTGGAAAAAACTAGGATAGCTGAGAGATCAAGGATTGACAAGATAATTATAATGGGTTAGATCCAGACCAAGTTAGTTGTCATGACTAACTTGTCCATTGATTTCAGATAACTTAGTCTGGACCAATGAAATGAGAAGAGCAGCAATTAGATTACCAATTCCTTTCCCCGGAAAATACTACAATAAGTAAGTCCATTCTTACTTACAAAACTCTGTACATGTTGCAAATATTAACCGGCTTTTTAAAATGCATACAGTTATCCCAGTAAAACTGCTGGGTATTTCGATTTTCAGCCTCATAGACTTGTTGATTAGGCAAGCTTGGGAAAACTGTACTTACAGAGCAAGCTAAATGGCCTAAAATGCTTCCTTTCATCCCAGAGAATACACCTGGCAAAAGAGAAAGATATGTCCCAGAAATTCAAAGGAAATTCATACTATTATCACATAATTGACTATTTTCCCTTCACAAAATGCATGTTCTGGTGGGTGGGGTGGATCGTGGAAGTTACTATTTGTTCATGCCAAAAGGAGAAAATAGGACATTCTTTTAGAAATATTCCTTTCAATTGGCAAAATGGAATCTGAGAAAACCCGAAGCCAAAAACAATATATTTTAAGAGAGAAGTAGAACTTGGTGATTGAAAGAAAAGAAAAAGCTTCTGGGGGAGAAAATACCTCTGACAAAAATGGGTACATTTTTCAACATTTTGCCTAAGAGGCCAATTTGTTTTCTGCATCTGTAATAGTCCAGATGGTTGTGTTAGCCTAATACAGACCTTTTTGGCTGATGCTCTTCATGTTGCCAGTTCCAATGAATGCTTGAAAAGCTGCCGCTTCAACAGGTATATCCTACACTTTTTTTACTTTTTTTCTTTTTGCTGCTGCTTAATCTTGTGAAATAGGGCACAGGGATTACTCTAAATCTCCACATGACAAGATGAGAAAAATCTGCTTTCGTGCCCAAAAGATAGAACTACTGATGCAGAAAATCACTAAACTGCCAATTTTTCAATGGTGCTGAAGGTTTGGAGGGGGGAAAAATCCCGACAAACAGGAAAAAGGGCCAAAAGTTTGTATTGCACAGCTAAACCAGAATCATATAAAAAGGGACCTTGGGGAAAGTGGCAACAGAAGAAATGAGGAGAAAAATGGGGTTAACTGGTGTTTTACCAACACATTTTAAAGCAAAAAAGAGTGAGGAAGGGATGAAGAAATTATTTGTCATGGGGTGGGGGAGATGAGATTTTAAAGAAAGAAATATCATTCATCTATACTTAAAAAGCCAAAATGCAAATCCCAGTGAAAAATCCAAAAGTTGCCGAGATGTCAGTTTCTTGTGCTACTCTTCATTCTGGCTATGCTATGAAATTCATAATGATTACACTTCCATTTAAATCCAAAATCCATAGTTGGTCAATACCTTCATTAGGACCAACCAAAATACTACAAAAGAGTGTGCAAGTTTTCAAGTTCTCCAGAACTCTTATCAGGCTAGATGGTATAAAAACTCTCTCTCTCTCTCTCTCTCTCTCTGTGGTGTCCATGCTTTTTGTACCATCTTAGCCTGATGAAGATTTCTGGAGAACTCAAAAACTTGCACACTCTTTTGTGGCCTTTTGGTTGGTCCTAATAAAGGAATTGCCCAACTGTGAATTTTGGATTCCCCCCCCCCTCATGGACCACTGTGGCTATCTTTTTTTTTTTTTTAATGTTCCTTTGGAAGGATGCCACTGGTATGCATTTATCCAAAGATCATTTCATTTTCTCTTGTGGTAATTTTTCTTTATCCCAGGAAACCTGTGGCTGAAAGATAGGATGGGTTCTTTCTCAATTGAAATCGATGGACAATATATTTCCCACAAGGGTATGTTGGTGTTTTTTGTTTTTTGTTTAAAAAAACAACCACCACTCATCCTCCACTTTGGCACTTCCCAAGCAAAGGTGTGTGTGTGGGGGGGGATTGGTAAGTTATTTGACAAGAACAGAAACAAAATACTAAACAAAGTAGTGTGTGGAGCGGAAGAAACTGGCATGGATATTTACAAGAGGGGGATATGCCTCTGTTGGGCTATATAGAAGAAGGCAGACTTGCACTTATATGCACTTGTGCAAGATAGATCGCCAATAATTTTTATTTTTTTAAAAAAATTATGACACCATTTACACAAATTTCAAGATCCCCTCCCCCATTATGCAAATTACAATTTACGCAATTAGCAAAACCTGGGGGGGAAATCCGCTACACTCTGTCACCACTTACTGGAATGGAAACAATGTGGAATCCTATCAGGCTTAAACAGAATGGAATTCCTAGCATTACACATCCCTATGCCAGTGTTCTTCAACCTTGGGTCCCCAGATGTTTTTGGCCTACAACTCCCAGCATGCTGGGAGTTGTAGGCCAAAAACATCTGGGGACCCAAGGTTGGAGAACACTGCTATATGCTATGTTCCTGTGAGCCCTGGCTCCACTCCACTGTCTCTGACTAAGGAAAAGTTTGCCACAATCAAGCCTGGCATTCTGTGACGTTCCGTGTTCATAGCTACTTTGCCTTTCAAGCATTCACTTCATGTCGTGAAGAATTGGGGAATGCCGCTCAGACAACTGGCCATGCAGAAGAGGCATAGATGGATCCCCCCCCCCTCCAATTTTAATTATAGTAAGTTTCCTCCAAAATGTACTTATTTTTTTCATACCACTAATCTTTGGTCTCCTGAAATAATATAAGGGTTAATTATTTGTCACTGTAGACTACACTGACAGGAATTTCAGAGAGCATGCTATTTTGTTGTAGAGTATAATTATAATTTTAAAAAAGGAAGTGGTGACCTTTGGTCTCCTTTCTTCTTTCCTCTGTCGACTGCTTTGCATAATAGCTGGCATGATTTTTCCTCAAATAAAGAACAAGAACTCCAGTGGTGATCCGAAATTAACACTGTGTGAATTTTCATGGCATATTATTTTTTGAGTCCCAATTGGCCTAGGTTATTTGAGGTCAAATGATGCCAAATTCTACCCAGACCAGGCCAAATTTCCAGGTTCCCCTGGTTATCAAACTATACCAGGGACTAAAGCTGTATTCAGGTGTTTATTTACCACTTAAATCACATAAGCCCTATTCAGGCATTCAGTTACTGGATAGATCAAGCACGCAAAGAGGGCCCCCTCCACTCATTGTGTTGTCGCCCTCTACTCTAAGCATGGAGGCTCTTCACGTGAACCAGAATGCAGGAAAATCCTCTCCTCTTCACACAGTCACCTCCCACAAGTAGAGGATGATAAACATGATGAGGGAGAGTGAATTCTGGCTGTTAGTGTGGTTTCTGAGGGCCGGTTCATATGACCCGGGCGGCGAGCAGGGGAGGCACCACGGGGCCATCTGCGGGGTCCGGCGGGGCGCTGCAGATGGTCTGCGCCCTACATGTGTGGGCGGACCGCGCTGGAGCCGGCAGTCACCGCGCCGCGGCGTGGGCCTCCTGGCGCTAGGGGGCGGCAGCTTGGGATGCCCAGCAGGGCCGTTTGCCCCTGCAGGCTGGAGTGGCTGCAGCTCTGGCCTCTCTGGGCTGCTGCCTCTGTGTGGCCATGGGAGGCCCCCATGGGACAGCCGCGTGCTGTCCGCACGGCAGGGCCACCACACACAGTAGGGGATTACCCCTCTACCACCCATGGTGACTTTCCGTGCTTCCCACACACAGCCGTCCTGCGGGGGGCACCCCCATCCAGCATTCGCATGACATGGGAACCGCGGGGGACTTCCGCTGCCCCGCAGTCCCATGTCGTGTGAACCAGCCCTGAAACTTGAACCAGGAACACTCTGGCTGAAGACCAGAATCTAGCCTAGCAGGATCTGAACCTGCTGGAACTGTGTGTGCTGAGGCCTCAGAGGCCTCTTTAGGACCAGAATGGAATATGGGTGTGCAAAATGGAATCTGGCTGTTTTTTACTTTTCAAGAGAGCTGTTCTTTCTTAATGCAGCACTTCAGAAGGCTTCCAGTCCTGACTTCAGGAACCCCAAATTACTGAAAGCACTCACAGATTTGGACTCAGAGCTCTGGCTTGGTCCTCACGACAGGTCTGGTCTTGAAATAGCCTGTGAGACAAGTTTGAATGTATTCTCCTGGCGACATCTCTTGGCTGTGCTAGGCCTCTTTGCCTATGTGGATCTGATTTCTCCACAGAAACAAAGAATGTAGCCCATTCACACAAGAAACCAGACCATATGCAGATTACTATCAGAGATGTGTTTCTGGATACTTTTCTATTGAAAGTGTGTTCTTGTTATTTTCTCCATTTCTAAATGTCATGCTAGTATTTGGATTGTATTTCATTCATTCATTTATTGCTTTCCAGTCTTTCATACATATACACCGTTATCTCCTTTTATCTAATAATATTGTCCACTCGCTCAATACAGCTGCATTTTTCACTTCAAATGTTCCCAAATCTGTTCCTTATCAGTAACCCCTGTTTATAAGCAAGGATTTCATTACAGCTAAATGTTCACACTCTCTTGTTCCTTGTTAGAGACAGCATTTACATTCAGCAGATCATTGTCCAGATATTCATGAAATAATGTTTATTTCCTTTTGTTCCTTTTCACTCTGCTCAAAAAAAGATGAGTAAGAATTTCTCTTTCACTCTTGTCTCCAGGTCTCTTTTTCTATGGAACAATGCCTTTCTTCATTTTTATTCGTGTCAGTGGGCAGAGAAACATGACTCAGGCCTTTCCCTTTCTAAGTGATCTACTTTCAGAAGGCAGTTAAGTTTCTCATCGGTTTCACATGCTACTCAGCAGCCCCTGTTGGCCACTCCCTCGTCTGCCTGCCATGCCATGCAGCACAGCCTAGAGTTCTTTTCACCAAAACAGGCAAGAGAGCTGACAGAGCTGCCTGACGTGGACAAGATGGCACCCCCCCCCCATTCCATGTTCAGAAGCCAACTGGACTGGCAGGTAAATATTACTTCAACACTGGCAATGGGACAGCACACTTAGGGGACCCAGGGCAGGCTGTGTGGCACACACAGCTCTATCTTCTAACACCCCACTGCTGCCCCCCAACACCTGCTGCCTGAAGTGTCCACTTCATTCCGCCTAGTGGTAGGGCTGACCCTGAGGGGAGCAGAAAACAGGTTAGGGAAAGAGATGGTTGGGCAGAGCACAGTGGCTCTGGGATAGTTTAACTGAAGTCCCATTCACTACAATGGGTCTACTCTGAGCAGGACTACCATTAGATACAACTCCCTGTCTCTCACTACATTGGGATATTTAAAGGTAGATGAAGAGTGTTCAGGTAGCAAACTCAAAGCCCAAGCCCAAAACAGTGGTGGCAAAACAAGATTATTGGGGCCTATTGGCACAAATGCAAGTTTCAATCCAACTGCTTTGGCTCAATTAGTTAGGATTGTTTGTTTCAAAACAGTAAAACCCATGAGATGTCTCCATGGTGGGGAGGGCTCCTGACTTTGCAAGAAGGCCAGGCTGCTGCTAAGCATTAATCTCCCAGGCACAAAAGACTTGAGAGCACATTCACCAATGCTGAATCCACAGATACCATTCTCAGCTGTGCCACTTCACGTATGTTTACCAATGAACATGGTGAAATCTCCCTGTCAAAATGGTTGTTGTGAGGATAAAATGGAGAGGAGGATGAGGATTATGTAAGCCACCTTGAGTTCCTTGCAGGAAAAAAAGTGGGGTATAAATATAATAAATAAATAAATAAATAAAATTGGCATGCAAGGAAGAAGGCAGACTAGATTTTCGTTTATTTATTTATTTTTGGTCTGTGACATGCTAGTTTTACACAGGCAGGAAGATTTTAATTAGTGATGGGCGAATGTACCCCAAATGAATTTTTTTAGTTCCTTGGAAAGTAATGAATTCATCTGTGCAATCACAGATATGAGTTTTTGCGCATGGGCAATATCAGATTGCATCTGAGAGCTATAGTTTGGAATTATGTAATGTGTCATGACGCCTTGAGTCACACCACATTATGAACTCCTTCTGGATTGTTTCCATGTGGCCTTTCTAGATAATGTTTGCACGCTATTACTCCATTGGTATATGGAGGTGTATACAACCCATGTGACTGTTTCTTCTGACATGATTGGTTTATGGAAGAGTTCAAATGCCAAACTTGCCCTAAAGGGTTAAAGTGACACATCACATTTTCTCCTGAAAGAAAAGGTTAAACCAAACAACTCAAGCAAGCCATAGTTTAGATGTAGACTGCACTTCCTCCAGAGCTCACACAATCTATTCCAAAATTAATAACGAATTCATGAGACAGTAATCCAAGCTCGCTACAAAGGGGCACATTGTGAACACATGGGTTTCGACCAATGAGCCAACTAATTACAACATTCGGTGGCATCACTATTTTTAAAATAGGGGCACAAACAGGTGGTACAGTCCCATGCATACTCTATCATGCTCCCTACATTCACCTTTTGGATTGGCTCTGTCCAACATCCCATTGGCCATAATACTTTGGCATGGCATCTCCTTGCAAGATATTGAAAGTATTGGATGAAACTGATATGGCTGTTATCAAAGCACTGAGACACTGAAGCCATATCCTCCAGAACAGTTTGCATATATCCCTAATACAGCTTGCATATATAAATAACTTCATCCATATGGGAGAAATACTGTCATCTCCTGTACAAACCTGCCAGTTCTCTTCGATCATCATCATTTGAGTTCTTAGTCCGGTGCTCCTATCTTGAGAGAGTAGGCAAGTGGCAAGTAGGAATAGGGCCCTTTTTGTGTGGTGGTCTTGCATCTTTGAAACACCCACCACAGAGATGCTCACTTGGTGTCCACATTTTTTTTAATCTTTTCGGTGCCAGTTGAAGATTACATTATTGTACAGATTAAAGTCCCCTGAAAGAATATCCTGCTAATTTTAGTGCTCTTGTTTTGACTGAGCATCATCATCATCTTCACCACCACCATCATCTTTTAAATGTTCAATAGAGGAGGGAAGTTTGGTCACACAGATCTGCACCCATTGGCTCACCATTGGCTTGTATATGCATTTGGGTGAAATGTGCAAGAACCCATGGGTGTACAAACTGTATGTGCAGTGCCAAATCTTTCACTTCATCTAACATATGTACCCAGTATTGATGGAGCAAGCAGCCAGCAGTGACATGATCTGTTCCCTTCTTCATACACACAATCAATGTAACTTGTGAAAGGGGATAATATGGTTCATTTTTTAAGCTTACTAATGGAAAGGTGAGATAAAAACAATATTTTAAAGAAAAACAAACAATGAATTTGCTGTAGAAAATATACTTCTCCAACATAAAGCAAATTGTCTAACTGGCTCTTTCCATGGAACAAGAAGATGGAGGCTCATGGAGGCTCTTGTTCCAGGTAAAAAGCCTATTGACAGCAATGGCTTTCAGAAGCAAACTCTTGAAACACTTTTTTTTTCTTTTGGAGGTGTTAAGCCCTTAGGCACTGTGATTCATTTCAGGTGAACTATGAAATGATCTGGCATGTTTGTGAGAAAATATTTGGCTCGTAGACCGATTACCTTCTGGAGCGTTCAGATGAACTATCCTCCTGGGGGTTAGTACCATCTGTAGGTAACAACTCCTGGCTAAGCAGTGAGGAATACGAACTTCCAATATAATCCTGCACAACTGCCCAATTATTCATATAATCCTGTGGGAAACTGCCTGCTACTGATGGCTCTGTGCATTTTTTCTTTTCTTTTTGGAGAGTGGTTGTTTAGAGGAAATCATATTTTAGTTTAGATCAGATGTGAAAAGATAATGACCCAGGACTGTTTATCAGATATGAAAAGATCAGAGATGGAAATATAATGACTGAGAACTGTAGATTTGATGCTTAAAGCTGCCAATAATGTCAGAAGGACAGGTGTTCTAATGTGGGATGGATGTCCGTCTTGCTGTTATCCAAGAGTTCTGCACAGGAAATAAATCTGAACACATGAAGAAATAAAACTAGGTGTTTATGTTTCATAGATTTCATAGATCATAGAGTTGGAAGGAGCCTACAAGGCTATAGAGTTCAACCCCCTGCTCAATGCAGGAAACTAGAGGAGAGGTCTCCCATCCAAGTAATAACCAGGCTTGACCCTGCTTAGCTTTCCACGCTCAGACAAGCTGAGCCAGCATAAGCCACACGAGAAAGATTAGTCTAAAATGTAAGATTGTTCTTAACATTATAATATATATGAAATGTACAGAATTATGTACAGAATTATGATATATATATATATATATATATAACAGAAATATGGTATAGTACAGAATTCTTAGATAGATAGATAGATAGATAGATAGATAGGATAGATAGAATAGATAGAACAGAAATATGGTATAGTACAGAATTCTGATATAATATACATCTTCCAGAACAAGTTCTGACTTTTTAAATATTACTTTGCCTTAAATTAAATATATACAGAGGATTATTTGTAATGGCTGGCTACAGGGAGCACACAACACAACTCCTCTGTTACAACAGCTTCACTGGATCCCAGTATGTTTCCAGGCACAATTCAAAGTGCTGGTTATGACCTATAAAGCCCTATATGGCTCGGGTCTAGGTTATCTGAAAGACCGTATTCTCCACTACGAGCTTGCCCGCACTTTGAGATCCTCAGGGGAGGCCCTTCTCTCAGTTCCGCCACCATCTTAGGCATGCCTGGCAGAAACACAGCAGAGGGCCTTCTTGGTGGTTGCACCAACACTTTGGAACTCCCTTCCCAGGGAGGCTAATGGCGCCCACCTTGGTATGTTTTTGGAGGCAGGCAAAAACTTCCTTGTTCTGGCAGGTATTTCAGGAATAATTTGGACCTATGAGAAAGCGATGGATTTGCACTGTTCCTATATTTATTGCTGTTTTACTTTTGATATTTTATATAATTTTAATATTATTGCTGATTTAATTATATTTTTAACTTTTGGATTTTTCTATTTACAGTATATGTATTAACTGTACAAATTATAATGTTGTAAAGCTGCTTTGAGTCCCAATACTGGGAAAAGGGTGGGATGATGATGATAATGATGATGATGATGATGATGATGATGATGATGATGATGATGATGATTTATTTATTTAAAAAACAGCAACAGTGGTGGGCAGGACTGAAGACAAAAAGGATGGTGGCAAACAGAAAAGCCAGCATAATGTAGCTTAAAGTATGGGTGTATCACGTACCTTGGGGGGGCTCGCTGTTCTCCACGGCTTGGTTCTCTGCTGCGGCGGCCCGATCTCACTCTTCTGAGCGGTGTGGAGCGGTCTCCGCGCTGCTTGAGCCGCCGCCGCCAGAGCCGCCACCACCAGAACCGCCGCCACCGCGTCACATCCTGCTGCTCTGGCGCGCTGGACCCCCACGCTATGTTTTTGGTGGGGGGGAACCAGGGCAACAGGGCTTAAACAGCCCTGTTGCCCTGGTTTCCCCTGCCAAAAACATAGCACGGGGGTCCAGCACGCCAGAGCAGGGTCCTGTCGCGTCACTTCCGCCGTGCCGGAAGTGATGCACCGGAACCAGCGCGGGCGGCTCGCCGAGCCGACGAGGAGGAAGGTAGGCCTGTGCTCACTGCGGAGAGCCGCGAGCGGGCCAAGTTCGGGCCTCACTCGTGCCCGCGCAGGAAAAAGTAACATCACTAGCTCTCACTGCCAGTAACTAAGTCTTAGGAGAGGCATCTTATAGTTAAACTATGGAATTCACTTCCACAAGATGTAGTGATGGCCACCAATTTGGAGGGCTTTAAAAGGGGATTGGACAAATTCATGGAGGATGAGGCTATCAATGGCTACTAGTCCTGATGGCTGTATGCTGCCTCCAGTTTCAGAGGCACTATGCCTATGTACACCAGTTGCTGGGGAACATGGGTGGGAGGGTGCTGTTGCACTCATGTCCTGCTTGTGGGCAGCTGGTTGGCCACTGTGTGAACAGAATGCTGGACTAGATGGACCCTTGGTCAGATCCAGCATGGCTCTTCTTATGCAGTTGTATTTATTACAACCTTTTAGAATGTGGGGGGGGGGATGCCCCAAAGCAAGGAAACCACCAAATGATTGGTGGTTGGGGGAAAGGGGGTGGGGGCCAGGGGAAGGTGACGTGGCCATCTGGGGAACACTGGAGCGTTGTATTTGTCCCCTGGGCCCGAAGTTCCCCAGCCCTGCCCTACTTCATCCCACCCACTTTATACACCGTTGAAGGCTCTTCACTGCCTGCTGAAGGCTGTATTCATTTACCAGCAACCACCTGTCCTTCACTGCTGAAAAGCCAAAAGACTTGTTATTTTTCACTCCAAGATATACTTGAAAAATGGACCTATTAAAATGTTGTCCTATAATACATCTCTGCGGCCACAGTAGGCTGAAATGACACACTTGTGCACTCCATGGTGCCTTAGTGTTCCTACATTTGCATTTACCAATATGCGCGCTAAAGGCGAGATGTGCTTACCTATCCACTAAGAAATATAACTTCTAGGAAGTCTGGGAAGGAAGCTGAACCCTGCAGATTGACAATACCAGCAACACACATAAGCAACTCCAAAAGGTCGCAAATAGGAACAGTGATTTTACAGGTGAGAGATCAGAGAACGCAGGCTGTCCCTGGTAAATAGGTAGAGTTTGGGGCGTGTGCAATCCCACCTTGTATGTATCACATAATACAAGAAACCAGAAACCATTTCTTAACTATCTACAATCTATTAAGTTTAATTATATAATTATGAGCATAATTACTGTTAATTTCATAACTATAATTATGTGGGTGATTAAAATAATTGTTGGCATTGTGTGGATCACTTGGAACATTACCATTTCCCTTTGCCCTAGTTTGAGAAAAGTTAACTTTAGTGTGTATAGAAGCCTAGCATCTATCTCTCCTGAGTTCTTATACCACACATCATGCCTTCATTGCATGCAGATGCCTCATAAACTGGAGCTAGAACTGGGCAACCTCGTGGCTGCAGCTGGGGCCTAGCCGCATGGACTCCATAAGACTGCATATGCTGAAAACTTTCCTCAGACATGAAAGCAAATAAGTATATGCAACATCAGCAGCTAATATTGGCAGAGAGTGTATAGCCTCTAAACTGAGTTGGCCTGATATAAATATTAGAAGCCTAGTCTTCTGTCCCTGCCTGGTCAATATTTTCTGACTGCTGCTTTTCAGGCTACAACTCCCAGCTCCAGCAACTGAATTCAGGGACTATGGATGGATAACTGCTGTGATGGATCAGATTTTCATCTAACTGGCCAGGCTGGGAAACTGTCTAGTCTGTCAGAGAGTACGGTGTTCAAAATAGCAGGGAACTGTCCAGCTACAGTGTCACATGGACCAGGGAACTGAGAAAGATGACCCCTAGGCACAAATTGCATAGCTTTACACTATAGCCAGATCCCTTCTGGGACCATCAACAAATCCCTGATCCAGAGCATATGTATCTCTGTTCCTGGGGTCTGAGGGGTGAAGTTGGTTGGTGTGTGTGTGTGCGCGTGTGCGTGCGTGCGTGCGTGCAATGGATACATTAATCTGCAGCCTCTCAAAATGGGGCAATTTCCTGGTTGGTAATATCAGGAGATCCCCATAGATATTAGGGCCAGCTATAAGGTCCTCCTCCTCTGAGGATCTTTTACCTCATTCTGTTTGGATCCAGACAGGAAGGTGACAAGGCATGACACACACCTTCCAGTTTTGGATCCTGGTATGGTTGCCCACAGCTGAAACCTGACCATTCCATTCCTCACCCCAATCTTCATTATTCCTGTCTTTCATGTTAACTAGATAGCCACCTGGCTGGTTTTAAGCTAGCTTATTTTTTGAAGTATGGGAGGTTCCACATGTGCTTGTCACACCCATCCACATTTGGCACCTGAATATAAACTGAGGAGACCTAGATGCAAATCCCTACTCGGCCATGAGGTTCACTGCCTTCACCATCTCTCAACCTAACATACCTTGCAGGGTTGTTGTGAGGATAAAAGTGTGTGTGTGTGTGTGTGTGTGTGTGTGACAGAGAGAGAGAGAGAGAGAGAGAATGAATGATGTAAGCTTATCTGAGCTGTTGGAGGAAGGGTGGAATAAAAATGTAATATATAAATAAAGGCATACACTTCCTGGGCTACAAACATCATTTCGAGATGAAGGCAAGGGTGGGCAGCTCATCGAAAGCAGAGCTGTGTTGCTACTAAAAAGTAGGCAGAGTTCAGTGCACAATTCTGCACATGCACACACAGAGAAAGAGAGAGAGAGAATCCACACCTACCCTATTCAGGGACCTGAATTGCTCCTCCACCAGGATTGCTCAAATGATACATGTGGGTGATCCTTGTCACACCCGTAGTGTAAATCCTTTAAATAAATTGCTATAAATGTAGTCAAGCTGATCTGAAGCTCTGTGGAGTTATAATGTGCACACAGAGCTTCTAAAAGGCACAAAGGAGACTCTTCCATAAAGTTCTCCTTGACATGGAAGTGAATGTTTGCTTGCATATATCTTGCTTGCATGTATCTCCCCATGGCATGCCCATTGGGACACTGCTTTCTTCAGTCCTTTACACTTTGCATCAAAAACTACCTTTTCTGTGAAGCCTTTGGCACAACCCCCTAATTCCCATGCCATACTATAACTTAACATGTAATTAAGCCTGAGGACGTTGTGAGGAATTGCTGGCATCTCCGTCACCCATTCTACCGCCTCCATAGTGAACCTGGGTGGATCAGAGGAGCAGTTGATTGGCTGGGGCCCAATTAGATTGAATGGGCATCCACTGGCCAATCCAGTGGCTGTGAGTGGAGGCTGCTGCATTCTGGGCAGGGAGAGGAAGCATGGCCAGAGACTGAATGGCTCGAGAAAGGCCCAGAATGAAGAAGCAAGTGCAGAGGAGAAAGAGAAGTGTGTTGAGCAAAAGAGAGCAGTGGATGAGGGGAGAGGAGGACTGGAGCAAGAGAGAGGAAGATCAGAAGAGGGCAGAGTAGAGGGCTGAAAGGGCCCAGGGGGAGAAGAAGTGGGATGCAAAAAAAGTGAGGACCTGGAGGTCAGATGGAGTTATAAAGGGGGGAATGCATCCCCTGCCCTGTCCAGAGGCACTAGGATCTAGCCCCTACCTGGCTCTCGGAGAACAAGGAAGGTCCACAGCCAGGCTAAGCTAGGAGGAAGCGGGGCAGCTCTAAGCCCATCTTGGGAAACAGCTACTTGCCCTAGAAACTAACTACTGAGCAATGAGGAGCAGACCACCCAGACAGAAAAATCTGAGTCCTTGCTAGACCTCCAAGACTATCAACACCCTCATCCCAAATTTGGCCAGTCAAGGCTGGAGATGCTGAGGATAAAAATGAAGGGGAGCTGGAAGAGAAAGAGTTGGTTTCATACAGCTTGGAAGCCCAGGAGTCCACAGCCATTAACATCCCTGATTATTATGGGGAGGAAAGGCCAAGAAGTTCTTCACCTTAAACTTTGCATTTCCAGTCTGGAGTTTCCTGAGCTCCTTGCCCCATGACTGTACTGCCATTTCAGTTCCAGTTCATGAAGTAACTCAGCTGAGCCTAATAAATATCCCTGTCAACATACTTACCTTATCAGCATCTTCATGGAACCAATGGACTGGGGTTGGTGGGGTTGACATGCTGCTTCTTGATGACCCGTGCACACACATGTACCTGAAACTACTGCATATTGCTTTCCTGCCTCCCTGTAAGACTAGGTTTATTAACTTTATGAAAAACAAGACAGAAGGGGAATACACTTCCCTGTAAGACATTTCTGGAAAAGTGAACATGATTAGTTACTAGAGGAAAACCCAGTAACATCTCAACTTATATGACTGAACAAAATTAATTAACAAAAATGGGAGAACCCTACATATAAAGGAGTTGAATCTAGTCAAGAGTTCTTACTTAAAAACAAACAAAGAAAGAAAAAGGGCAGACCATGGAGCTATTTCATGAAACTCCCTAAAAAATGATAGTTTAAAGAAGATGACAGCCTTAAAAAGAAAAAAGAAAAAAACTATGCCTCTGTGGTAGAAAGCCTGCCAAAACACATCGTTTTCACAGGGAAATTGTGACGTTCTATGGGAATTGTCATGACAACATCTGGCAGTGCGGCTGGCTTCAGAGCAATACCAACGTGTGGCAGCAAACAGCAAGTGTGGGTTCTCCAAAAGCCACAGTGACAAGATCTGCAATGATTTGCCCATTGGTACTGTACAACCACATTATGGACTCTGCACCAGTCTTCCCCCTGTACATTCTAGAAACCTATCAACTCTTGCTTTGGATATACAAGACAAAAGAAGAAGAAAAATTTGCTCAAGCAATGTTTAACTTTCTTAGCTGCTATCTGACAAAAGTGAAGAGTGGATTCCTAAAAGCAGTTAAAAAAACAAAACAAAAACAAAAACAAAAAAAGAAGTTAAGTGTGCGTAAGATACACACAGGATATCCATTTAAATAAATATAACACATTAACTAATTATCAATTTGCAGGTGCTGGTGGCAAAAAGGCAGCCAGAAATGGACATGCTTGTAAAGCATCCTACAACTCAGACCCACTGGACACCCTGACAATTTGGAAACTTGTAGATTCCAGTATTGTGCCAGGTAGCAAAATGAACCCCACTTGATTCCATGTATAATATGAGAATTTAGTTTTTCATTCAAGTGACATCTTTTTTACTAAGTTATTTTTGTCCTAAATACTTTGTGGATTTTGGTAAATTCTAACTAAACGGAAACAAAATTCTCACCTGTCCCTAGATCCAGCACAGGAGCATGTTTGCTTCAGCAACGCAAACAAATCTAACCAAGCACAGATCTATCTCACCAAGGGACTTTACAAAAATGGGGTTAATACCACTGATTTTCTAGCAAACCTTTGCTCAGTCCAATGTGCCACATGTGCTGCCCTGAACTTATGATGCTTTGCCACGCATTTCATTTCAGTGGAAGGGACAGATCTGCTTCTTTCATTGAAATAAATGCTGCAGCCCTTGAGAGTGTGAAGCAGATCTGCACAACCTGTTTTTGTTTTGTTTTGTTTTGTTTTGTTTTGTTTTTCTTCTTTTGTTGAAATTTCACAATAAAATTTCAACAAAATTTCAACAAAAGAGAGCTTCGGCTATTGGGCAGTATAGAAATAATAATAATAATAATAATAATAATAATAATAATAATAATAATAATAATAATAATAATAATACCAAAAAACACACAAAAAGATCTGCACAAGCTGTGTCCCATGCAGCTAAACACAGTCCGCTGGTATATGGGACTTCTCTCTCACTGCTGCCACCACCTATGGGGAAACTGCTCCTTCACTGGGCAATCCCACCTATGGGGTTTCTTATTTTTAGAAAATGCTTATATTTCAGGGCCTAAGGAACTCTCTGCCACTTTAACTTAAGAGTTCCAGAAACTGAACCTTTTCTGCAGCCACAAATTCTCATAGAATGATTTAAAACCTCTTAGTAGCTTGGCATAAGAGGTTTAGGTGTGAGATGGGCGGGCACCAACACTAGAACCAAGATGTGTGTGTGTGTGTGTGTGTGTATTATATATTTTTTAGCATAAGATATATTTTTTAGCATAAACCCAAGTTCAGGAATTTGCAAGCATTTTTTGGAGAACACACTCTCCTGCTCACGTTTGCATTCGGGAGTGTAAATAGGGCATGTTTGCATGATTTGCAAACATAAAACAAAATTCTCATACATCCCTAGGGCCCCCGCCGCCCCCGCCGCCGCCGCCGCGATGCTCATGCATTAATAATCTTAATTCAGCAAAGATCTACTACTTAGAATGGCATTTTAGTGACCTCCCCCAAACTTCTAGGTCCAATTTAAATCAATAAATGTATTTTCTTTTCCATATTAAGAAGAAACATGCCTAAAATGTTTGGTCTCTGTGAGGTAAGTGGAGAAACTCAGCTGAATGACCCAGAAATATGGTACTTGTGAGGGAAGCAAACCAGAGGAATCTCTCCTCTTTCCTTGTCTAACCTGATTATCAGCATGCATTCCCAAGATGTATTAGCATTTAGACAAAAGGACTCTTGATTACAACTACTCAGGCAGGCAGAAGTGGTACAGAACAGAATACTTTCCCAAACAAAGGTATGAAGGCTTCCAGATTGTTATAGATCAATGATGGCGAACCTTTTTGAACCCGAGTGCCCAAACTACAACACAAAACCAACTTATTTATTTCAAAGTGCCAACACTGCAATTAAACCTGAATACCGAGGTTTTAGTTTTAGAAAAACAACTCATACAGTTGTCCGAACTAATTAATATCTTTTGTCTTTAAAGAAAAACACAATAACAGAGCTTTCAATGATACAAACATTGAACAGTTTTTTGTTGAAAAAAAAAATCAACTCAAAAAATTATTATAGTACTACATTGTACACATAGCCTGAAGGGAATTTATACAAACTTTTTAAATAATTAGGCACATGTATTTTTGGATAAGGGATTCTCAACTTGTAATATGATTATATGCCAGACTGAAATTGTATGGGGCAAGCTTTACCCCGGGTCCTTTCCCTGCTTCTACAGGTGTCGGATTAGTAAAAGTAAAAG
This sequence comes from Shinisaurus crocodilurus, assembly GCA_021292165.1. NCBI lineage: Eukaryota > Metazoa > Chordata > Lepidosauria > Squamata > Shinisauridae > Shinisaurus > Shinisaurus crocodilurus. The sequence goes on along the minus strand of JAHFWL010000179.1, from coordinate 41,528 downwards.
TCAACCTGTAGTAGGATGAGCAAGATAAACAAGAAAACTAAACGTGCTTAACACATTTTAAACACTTTATGTCTTGGACTGCAAACACTGCATTAGGTAAAAGTTTGCATTGGGCATGCTTTTGCACAATTAATGTGATTTTTGCTATTGCATGCATGCTGATAATTTGTCAACCCTTGGCTCATACTCCGTTAGTTTGAGAGCAACACATGCAGCACTCAGGTCAACTGTTAGGGCTTTACATCCAAGCCATGCTCTGTGCATCATTCTTCAAAATCTTTTAAATGTGATAACAATGTAGAAAAGAATTCTGTAACAGGAATTATAGAATAAAATCATTCTGTTCCACACTGTGAGAAAGAACAAGATCATTAGTGTTTTGCAGAAGGGGACGGTCTTTTTGCGATCTGGTGACCAATGGCTCGAGTGCCCACAGAGAGGTCCCTGCGTGCCAGCTGTGGCACCCGTGCCATAGGTTCGCCATCACTGTTATAGATGCATATCTTTTTCCTGGGGCAGCTTTGATGGGAGGTGATTTTGGCAGTGAAAGTAGTTGGCAGTGAAAGGGTTAAGCTCCCCCCTACACTCCTATTGGAGGCAGAGGCATAGCGTGGGGGGTGCAGGGGGGGCCGGCCGCACCGGGCGCAACGTCTGGGGGGGCGCGCTCGCGCCTCCTCGGCTGCTGCCGCTGCTGCCTGCCGTCCGCTTGCTGCCGCCGCCGCCGCCGAGGCAACTGGGGAACCGCCTGCATACTTGCAAGCGGCAGCAGCGACGCCCCTCCTCGCCGCTCCCCCCACCCTCCACCCCCAAGGCTTCGCGGCTGCTCCCAACTTCGCTCGACCGGCCTTGGCACTGCGCTGGAGGAGCCACTGCCGTGAGCGCAAGGAGGAAGGGCCCCGCCCGGAGGAGGGGGAGAAGGGGGAGAAGCCCACCACCAGTTGCGCGCAAGTCGAGGCGCACAAGCACGGTGCACGGCGCCTGAGCGCGCTTGCCTCGGCTCCAAGCGGCGCCCAAGCAGCTCTCCCTGGCGGCGGGAACTCTCGCTGCAGCACGCAGGAGCCCAGAAAGGGAAGGCTTCGGACCTGAGCTGAGCGCGGCTGCGCTCGGCCTCTCCCGGCACTTCCCGTAGTAGAATTTCCGCCTCAAATGCCGTTTCCCGCCGCGGGCCGGTTAAGAATCCCTCTTCTCTGGAACAAATTTCCACTTGTCCCCAGCTGTTCAGGGGCAGAAGGAAACTAGGAAGTTGTGTCGGTGAAGGGAGAGTTGATCTGTAAGGGGGGGGCTAGCCCCCCCATTTTTCTGCCCCCTCCTAATTTTTTTAAAACAAATAATAAAATGTACTAAGCAATTTTAGAAAACCAACAAGAAAGCTTTTGTTTTTCTTCTTAAAGGTACAGATGCTATTATTTGGGGGCAGTGCCACAGCGGAATCTGCCCAGATATTCCTAATGATACATATCTGAGATGAAGGAATATTTTTACGTATGTGAACAGTTGCACATACTTTTTAAGAAGGGGCATGTTGCTCAGATTTATAAAGGCTGTTCTTTAAAATTCCTGTTGGTTCACATGGACACTGGGACTGGACACTTGGATTCAGATGAAGAATTCATTCTTTCTATACTCAAATTAATCAATCAATGCATCTAACCCTTATGAAAAATTTTGTCATCAAAAAACTGAAGCTATTGGATTGCTCAGTAGTCTTCCTTTCCCCTTCCTTACTGAAATTATTCTAAAAGTACTGGGATATCTTAAAGCTGTAACATCAGTGCAGGCAGCAGCAGCAGCAGAATCTGGATATTAAGGCAGCATTGAATCTGTGCTGGAAGGTAGTTGCAAGAAATGCAAAATGATACTGTTTTCAACAACATTTCTGAAGCAGCCAAGAAAGCATGTGAATCTGCTGACCATGAAGCGCCATCAAAACGTCTATGTAAAACTCCCTTGGACATCAGGAAAGCTGATTATAATAAACTCAGAGTACAAGTACGTAGGATTCCATGGCAGGAAAACCCAACAGGCAGAGGAGTTCAAGAGGTGGGGGGATGCTTATCAAATTTGCAGATGACACAAAATTGTATGGGATAGCTAATACCTTAGAAGGCAGAAATAAAATTCAAAATGATATTGAAAGTTTAGAAGACCGGGCAGAAAATAACAGAATTTTAACAGATACAAGTGTTTAACAGAGAGCAAGTTCTTTGCTTAGGAAAAATTAATAAAATGCACAGCACAGGTATAAGATGGGGGCTTGGCAATAGTACGTGTAAAAAGGATCTTGGAGTTGTAGTTGATCACAAGCTGAATATGAGTCAGCAGTATGATGTGGCTGCAAAAAGGGCAAATTCAATTTTTGGTTGCATCAACAGAAGTATAGTTTCAAAAGCATGGGAAGTGATTTATTTATTTATTTATTATATTTATCAATCGCCCATCTGGCCGGTCACCCGGCCACCCTGGGCGATGTACAATTAAAATACAACGAAACAACACAATAAAATATAATAATTAAAACAATATATTGTTCTTGATATTTTTTGTCGTTTACGATGGTTGTGAGAGGACATATAATAGCATGGCCCATGCTAGGTTACTACATTTGTAGATTTGTATTCATAGACCTGCTGAAAATGTGGAGAATGTGTAATGCATGTTCGCACTCAATAAAGTGTTTGAAAATAAACTTGTATTTAGATGCATTTTACTTTAATTACATCAGTATTTTCATAACAAACAATACATGTGCTTAGGGGGTAAGGGTTTCTTTAACTAATCTAGTGGAAGAGACTCGAGTGCTAAAATCCACGGGTTAGGGGGCGCAAATTACTTGCCTTGCCCCGGGTGCTGACAACCCACGCTACGCCACTAATTGGAGGAATTACCTATGATGTTTCCCTCTTGGTTTTAATTGAAGCATGGGAAGCCAAGGAGGCTACGGCTGCCAGAGAGATGATGGTACAATGAAAGACAGGTCACTCATGCACACTCCTTTGCTACCTCCTATGTAAGGTAAGCTCAAGAAACTGGAACCCAACCAATTAGAATTTCCCTGAAATTTTCTTCTCCTTTGAATTTCTTTTCTATCAAATTGAATGAGAATGATTGACAAAAATGTGGAAGGAACTTTCGGCACAGCATGTAAGTGTGTGTGTGTGTGTGTGTGTGTGTGTGCGCGCGCGCGCACACACACACACACACGCATGCACAGAAGAGCTTCAGCATATACAGTAGCGGTGGGGAATCTGTGGTCCCCCAGAGATTATTGAACTCCTATCAGCCCCAGCCAGCCTGGTCACTGGTCAGGGGTGATGGTGGGAGTTGTAGTCCAACAACAGGTCCCTCACTCCTGACATAGGGTACCAGCATCAAGAAACGTGAAGCAAAGTAACAAGTGTATCTCATCTCCCCACTACCAGCCCTTCTCCTCCAGAAATGGCTCAGTATTGTTGAATCAACCAACCAGTCACACGTGTCTGACAAGATGCCCTGGGATTTCTTATAAGAGACTCAAAGCAGGTGAATGTAGGCCAGTTTGTGTCTGCTTCAAAGCCACCATGTGTGTCTGCAGTGCTAGCCTTAATTGTCATCTTTCAGAATTAACTCTTCACTTGATAAGGCTTGTGGCAAATGGCTTGCTATCATTTCATGTCATCTAAATTAAACAGCATCTTTTCTGATCTTTTAAGAGATGCATTACCTGAAAGCCAATAAGACATTTTTCCACATTATATCTGAAGTTGAAAATGCGATGGGATTCAAATATCCATTACATCCTGAAACGATTTTATTACCAATGGAGAAAACTCCAATATACCTAGAAGCTTATCTTTAGACTACAAAATGGGTAGTTTGATTGATAATAGCTGTTGCAGAATAGCAGGAATGAATTTATTTTTACTTGATCTAAGACAGTGTTCTATTTTTCAGGATGTCTTCAGTACATATGAAGGGAATGACAAGGCTTTAAAATTGCATGTGGTGATTTGGTTTGTGGGTGTTGTTTTTTTAAAAAAACAAAAAACAAATGGAACTCTTCATTCTATATCAGTTGTTTCTGAATGCTTGAAAAGGTAAAAACATGATTTTATCAATGCATACATTATACTATCACAGTACTTATACTTTAGACTCCATCATGTTCTTATCTCAGGTACAAAGGATTTCTGTGGACTTGAAAATAAGCTCCCCCTCCCCTTTGCTAAACAATACTACTGCATATGTTTCATTCATACCATAATCACTCTTAAGTGACTTAGGACACCAGTTATTAATGACTCTATTCTCACTTAGTTATACTAAGGAATTGAGGGATAAATTTCATATATTGTATTACTGAAGAGTTTTGTCCAAGAAGTGTGTAAGAAAGAACTTAGACCTTAGAACAGGGCTCTCCACTCTTGGGTCCCCAGATGTTGCTGGCCTACAGCCCCCAGCATACCCAGCCAGCATGGCTAATGGCAAGGGATTCTGGGAGCTGTAGTCCAGCAACATCTGGGGACCCAAAGTTGGAAAGCCCTCCCTTAGAACTTGTGTTTATCTAATATACACATGGTTTGGAAAGCATCTCCAGTTAAATACCATTTGAATCCCAACATTCCAGATTAAAATGCAGAAACACAATGCAAATAGTAAAAGCCAACAAACAAGAGCACAGATACAACACATTGATTAATTCAATTAAAACAACAGCAAGAGAGGAGCATAACATGACTGGGTCAACTTTAAAATGGACAGTGTTACAGCAAGAGGTTAAAAACTCAATGCACATTTAAAAGTACTTCACAATTAAAGTCTTTGCCACCACCCTAAATCTTAGAGGAGAGGTGGCCAACCAAACTTCTTTCCCCAATCCTGGTGCTAACTCTGAGAAGGCCCACTCTTGTCTCCCACCAAAGACAACTCTGATGATAGCAGGATACTGAACAAAGCCACAGATGCTGAAAAGGATATGAAAGCAGGTTCATACAGAAGGAAGCTGTCCTTCAGAAAACATGATCCCAAGAAATAGCATAGGTAATCATCACCAGCAGTTTGAATCCAAATTATGCCCTGGCATGAACTGGAAGTCAGTTTACCTAACAGGTGTAATACATTCTCAAAAGCAAACACCAAAGACTATGGCCACTGCATTTTGCACCAGTTGGAGATTATGAACACTTTTGAATGTGAACTCCATGTGGAGTGCATTACAATAGCCCAATCTGGGTGTGACCAGGGTGCGAGTGACAGTTTATTTATTTATCTATTAGATTTATACCCCACCTTTTTTCCTGCAAGGAACCCAAGGCGGCTTACATAATTATCCTCCTCTCCATTTTATCCTCACAACAACCCTGTGAGGTAGGTTAGGCTGAGAGTCAGTGACTGGCCCAAAGTCACCCAGTGAGTTTCATGGCTGAGCGGGGACTAGAACCCAGAATTCCCGAGTCCCAGTCCAACACTCTCACCACTACGCCACGCTGACAGTGTCCAGATCTGCATGATCTAACAAAGGACGTAGCTGGTACAAATATGCATGGTCCAAGAAATGGTGTAGCTGACATAAAGGTCAAAGCTGAGCAAAGGCACTCCTGCCCACAGGTGCCACCTGGGCCTCCAGGGGCAAGACTGAGCTCAGGATCACTCCCAGACTGTGATGAGGAGGAACATCCTCTGCCAGGCTGGCCTATCTGGCCTGGAGGACCTCAGGCAAGGCACTTGGTGTGCTGTTCACCCTCCCAATTGGGAAGGCAAGTAGTGTGCTAATGGGAATCCCCACTCTTATCTCTAGTAAGATCTCATTTTTTTATTCAGTAACGTCCCTTGTGGACTGTGGGAATGCTGTGGACATCATATACCTTGACTTCAGCAAAGCTTTCAACAAAGTGCCTAATTATATCCTGATTAGCAAGCTAGCTAAATTTGGGCTAGGTGGAACAACTATCAGGTGGATCCACAGTTGGCTACATAATCGTACTCTAAGAGTGCTTATCAATTGTACTTTCTCAAACTGGGGAGAAGTAACGAGCGGGGTAACACAGGGCACAGTCCTAGGCCCAGTGCTCGTCAACATTTTTATTAATGACTTGGATGAGGATCTTGGAATTGTTGTAGATCACAAGCTGAATATGAGCCAGCGATGTGACGTGGTTGCAAAAAAGGCAAATGCTATTTTGGGCTGCGTTAATAGAAGTATAGCTTCCAAATTGCATGAAGTACTAGTTCCCCTCTACTCAGCACTGGTTAGGCCTAATGTAAACAAACTGGAAAGAACTGCACAGGCTGCCAGTTTTGCTACAGACTAGTAGTTTTAAAGTTTTGGTATTAATCGATGAAGTCCCAAACAATTTGGGACTAGGATATTTGAAAGAATGTGTCCTCCCAGACAGATCTGCCTAACCACTGTGTGTTCATCATCAGAGGCCTTCCTGGTTGTGCCACATCCTACAGGTGTGCATCTGGAGACAACCAGGAAATGGCCTTTTCTGTGGTGGCACCCACTGTGGAATACCTTCCCCCCAGAAATAAAGCATGTGCCATCTCTATTTCAGTTTAGGTGCACATTGAAAACCTTTTCATTTGGCTTGGCAATTACTGCTTTATGACACTGGCCTTTTGATTTTTAATTCATGGCCTCTGATCCTGGCCTCTGGAATGTTCAGGTTGGCCCCTCCCTGGGCTTCTGCCTGTCACTCCGCCACATGTCCCACCCTTAAAGTCATTGAAAAAGGTGAGGTTTTTCAGACCTTGCCTGATCAATGAAGGATCATGCAGGTGCTTATCCTGAAATATATACAGTACATAGTTACAATCATATACAATGAAATGCAAACAGTTGATTTATCTATATAACCTTAACTTTTAAAACCATACATTTTTATTTTAAAAAAAATCATTCTGTTATTTCCTTTACTGCATCTCCACCAGCTCACATTATTCTGGAGAGTGCATCTGCCATTACATTTTCTTTTCTATGAACATGTATTATGTCAAAGGTGTAATCTTGGAGTTGCAGACTCCACCGTACATGCTATTTGTACTCTTTACCTGTTTAAGCCATCTCAGGGGCGAATGGTTTCCGCATAATGTGAATTTTTGCCCCCACAGGTAAGGCTTCAGTTTTCTTGTGTCCCCTGTGTTGATTTTATGTTGTGCCAAATTAGTTCTCCCGGGTACATTGGAGAATATTGCTTGGTATTCCCACAGCATAGCTTTAACTTGCCACATCTGCTCTTTATTTAGCTTAGGGGATATGTTTACTTCTACTGTACTTCCCTTAGTGATTTTCCCCCACCCCGTCAAGGATATGGGTTTAGTTTCACTTCCACTAGTGGTTAACACTAACTGGCCCCTGTTATAATAGGGTTTAAGCATGTTTACGTAAAACAGTTAACAAGGTTGCCCTTCATTTCTTACATTTACCAAGTAGTTCATGTCGGAGACCTTGGTTACAATTTCGTAAGGTCCCTCCCACACGACCTCGAGCTTCCGTCCTTTCCTGGGCTTTAACACAAGGATCTGGTCTCCAGGCTTAAAAACTCTGTCCCGAGCCTTGGAATCGTACCAGGTCTTCTGTTTCAGCTGGGCCCTTTGCATGTTGTCTGCAGCTGTCTTTCTTAACTCTTGCAGGTTCTCTTGCATCTCTTGCAGGTAAGTGACAACATCTTGGTTTTCGATAGTCTCTCTTCCTGTCCACGTTTCTTTTAAAATGTCCAGTGGACCCCTTGGCTTTCGTCCAAACAATAATTCAAACAGACTGAAACCGGTGCTTGCTTGAGGTACTTCGCGGTATCCGAACAGGAAATGCTGTAGTCGCTGGTCCCAGTCATTCGGATGTTTTGTCGCATAGGTCCTCAGCATATGGCATACAGTCACATTAAATTTTTCAGTCAGGCCATTGGCCTGAGGATGATATGCGGTGGTAGTTATATGTTTAATGCCACATGCCAGTAAAAGTTCCTTCATCAACTTAGCCATAAATGTAGCTCCTAAGTCAGTGATCATTTCATCAGGATAGCCTAACCTGGAAAACACGGTTAGTAATGCCTGGGCTACTGTTCTGGCTTCTATATCTCGAAGTGGTACTGCATCTGGATATTTTGTTGCATAGTCCACAATAATCAAGATATATTTATTCCCTCTTCTGGTTACTCTAGAGATTGGTCCTATGATGTCTACACCGATTTTTGAAAAAGGTTCAGTTACTATGGGTATGGGTTATAAAAATCCTTTTGTTTTATCCCGGGCTTTTCCTACTAGTTGGCAAGCCTCACAGGATTGACAGAATGCTTTAATGTCTTTATCCATCCCTGGCCAATAGAACCTTTCCTGGACCCTATCTCTTGTCTTATTTATCCCTAAATGTCCAACCATGGGGTTATCAAGGGCCAATTGAAGGATTTGCAATCTGTATCTTTTTGGGACAACCAATTGATTTTTGTTTTCCCACAGAGCAGCAGATTTCCTCCGTTTGGACATCCTGTACAACTTCTGATTCTTAATAGCCATTATGCAGGGATTTTCTACTGTCAGTTCACTGGGAGTTTTTCTCGCTTGTTCCCAGAGATCAGCTAAGGATACATCTTGCTCCTGCTCATTTTGAAACTCTGTTTCATGCAGTTGTATCCCTTGCTGTAGTTCCACTGCATCTTGGTCTCTCTCTTCGGCTATGCTGGTCTGCAGCTCTGCTACTTCTATCTGGCTTTTTGAGGCCTGAGGCCTACTCCTTGTTATTATTTTTACTGAAGCAGCTTGCTGGGCCAAATCATTCCCAAGTAATATGGGTACTCCGATTTCTTGCCAGACTCCCATAATAATGTCTCCCTGAAAGTCTCTGTACTGGAGGGGAATCCTTGTTGACTGTCTTCCCTACCTGCATTATGAAGTGATGACATTCCAGGTGTACTTGACCACTTGACATTCATTAACATGCAGTTTGGCTTTCAGTCTTCCCAGTCTCAGGAATTTTGCTTCTACTTATAATGTACACATTCCTATTTTCAGAGCTTTCAGCCACATAAGGGAGAACCTCTAAATTCTAATCTTTATCTCTACAAGCATTTTCATATAATCTGAAGCAGTCCCAGTTCAATCTAACATGGGATCATTTGGAGACTAATTTTGTGCTCTGTTACCACAACAGATAGGTGGAGGTGATTGCCCGAAATGCCATCATTTTGGAATACACCAACCAATGTCACACAATCACTCCCCAGTAACCATTTTGATATATAGCCCTATAGGATTTGTGAGCACACATAAGAAGAAATGGTCTTGTGTAGCTCCTGTGTTGGCCCCATAAGGATGGTTTTGGCCATATGAAAGCACTCTTTATATGCTGTTCAAGGATATTGCAATGCATAATACCTAATTAAAAGCCAGCCCTTTCATCTTTCAGTTTCAAGACAGCCCCGTCCCATCCCCCCCCCCATTTTCCCAGCTTCTTGTTTTGTATTCCTTTGTGTTCCCATCATCATCATTATTATAATCAGGTTTCATCTTCAACATATGTTATAACAAACTAATCCATGGCATAAACTGTAGAAACATGTTGCACATTAACCTTAATGACACTGGGTCTATAGGATTATCAGCTGATAGCATTAGGCAGATGCGGTGCCAAGTTCACATCAGTGCAAAGACAACAGGATAGCATTATTTTAATTGCATTTTAATTGATGCTTAATTACGTAATGGAGTTGTGCATGGCATCCAAGTCGACTCAAGTGTATGCGCTAAATTGCATTTCCAGCATCCCACTGCTGCCATTGGTAGGAAAAGGCACAAAGGCTGGATGAGCCCAGGTATAACAATTCTGCAGGAACATTTTTCTTCCTTGCCAGTGCTTTAGGATAGCACTGATGAAGAGCTGAATGTATTCTAAGCCAGCTGGATTTCACTATACAAATATATAATCTAAACAACTGTATTTGATAGATACTACTTAACAACAAGCACACACACCAGGCAGCTTAGAAAGATGGTTGTGAAAAATTACAATACTAGTGAACTGACATTTTGAAAGTAATTTACTGGCCACAGACGGAGGAAGGAAATACCAGGAGGAGGCACCGATGGTAAGCCTGACTGCTGATTTCTAAAAGGGATAAGAAATTGGTGTTAGGATCTTCAGGAAGGTGATATATTTGTAACAAATCGATGATACCGCTGTGAATCAAGTAACCCGGCCGACATGCAGCATACAATGCTATGCAATCAGTTTCAGCTTCAATAAAAACGTGAAAAGGTATATTGCCAATGGTATACCTTTATGTTAGGAGGCATCACCAAGCCCCACTAAAATCACACAACAGCCCCAGCACATGAACAACTCATCATAAGGGTGCAGCAATCGTATGGAGGCAATTTAATGCATGAACATTATAGACATTACTCATAATACTAGCCATTGTATTACCAACTTTATTGTATGCCTGCGAAACATGGACTATCTATAAACGTCACTTCCACCTCCTTGAAAGGTTTCATCAACGTTGCCTCCGGAAAATCCTTCGAATTACTTGGGAAGATAGACGAACAAATGTCAGTGTACTGGAAGAAGCAAAGACTACTAGCATTGAAAAATGATCCTTCAACGCCAACTTCAGTGGACCGGTCATGTTGTTCGAATGCCTGACTGCCGTCTCCCAAAGCAGTTACTTTACTCCCAACTCAAGAATGGAAAGCGGAATATCGGTGGTCAATATAAGAGGTTTAAAGATGTTCATAAGGCTAATCTAAAAAAATGCAATATAAACATCGAAAACTGGGAAGCTCTGGCCCATGAACGATCTAAATGGAGGTTGGCCTTTCACAAAGGTTCCATGGACTTTGAAGAAGCCCGAGTGCAAGGTGAAAGGGAGAAACGTGCTAAGCGAAAAGCACGTCAAATGAATCCTTTACAGGACCATCTCCTATCTGGTAACCTGTGTCCTCACTGTGGGAAGCTGTGTGGATCTAGAATTGGCCTCCACAGTCACTTACGGACCCATCGCTAGAGTCTACACAATCTTCTTTAGAATTTCCTCCTTTTATCCTGGAAGACAATCTTACTCGGTCACGAGTGATCGCCTGATGATGATGATGATGTGGAGTCATCCACTGAAACTGATTGGCCATATTTTTATTTATTTATTTCTTATATTTATTAATCGCCCATCTGGCCGGCCACCCTAGGCGATGCCATATATTCAGGACAGACAAGAGGAAGTACTTATTCACGCAACACATAATTAATGTATGAAATTCTCTGCCACAAGATGTGGTGATGACCCATGGTCAGACTTTACTTTACATCTGTGTCTAAATCTGTATCGAGCAGCTATGTCTTTCCCCCCATTTCTATTCTAGATTAGGGGCCCTATATACCCCACGCTAAAGTCCCGATCCAGATAAAAAGATGTAGCTGCTGGATACCGATTTAAAGTAATGCCTTTTTTTGGGGGGGGGGTCTTGTGATTTTTAAAAGAGGTTAGACAAATTCATCATGGATGATGAACCCATCAGTGGTTTTTAGCCATGCTGCCTAAGTGGGAAACTATTAATCTTCATAAGCGGTATGCTACTGAAAACCAGGGTGCTGGGAAGTAACAGCACAGGAAGCTATGCCTTCATGCCCCAGTTTTGAGCATCTTGCATGTACTTAGCATCTTGGAGGCATGTACTTAGCCACTGTGGATGCTGGACCAGGCTGACACCAGAGCCATTGCTCTCCATGGTAGCAGTCTTCAGCCTTTTCAGACCTGGGCCCAATCTATAGCTCAAACACAGATTTGGGGGCCCATTTCTTCATTTTTTAAAACCATCTATTTGTATGATGGTAGCGCTGCCAGTGCAACACACCTTAGGTCAGGATGTAACCCAGTTGTGGGTCCCAACCCACCAATGAAGACCAGCGGTCTCTAAACAGAAGAGACCCATGGTCGCATGAGATGCACACTGATGTTTGCCTTTCCTTTCCTGGCAAAGGAGATGCTATGAACTTGTGGTTCTCGGAGTCAAGGTGCATTCTAGAAAGCTAGATAGAGTGAAGTGAACTTTTAAGCTTTATACCTTCATACCAAGAAAGTTTCCAATTACCGTACTCTACATTTTTAGGTCTACAGTTCCATTTCCATTTCAGAATTTTATTGTTTATAGCCAATGGCCATTACAATACATATATACATTTTTAGGTCTACAGTTTAAAAAAATAAACGTTAAGCATGAATGTGACAGAACACTAATATCATGTGGAGAGCCAGGATTTCCTGTGGTGCCCTTTCAGATGTATTCTGGGTAGCAGACCTGGGTTTACTGCTGCATAATGTGTGAAACAACTCACTATATTTGCAGATCGCACTAGCAACAGTTATGCTGTGTATCCTGAGCCAATTCATGTTTACACAGAAGTAAGTTTCACTGAGTTCCATGGGACCTACTCCTAAGTAAGTATGCATAGGATTGCAGTTGTATTAGGTGCCAATATGCTTCTTTTTGTTTGTTTTTAGAAACTATACATTGTTTTATAGCACATTGCTGGTATTTGTGGCATTCAGCTTATGGATTTAATGCCTCAGAGAGACTAACATCTTTGCTGTGAGTGCCAAGTAGTGACCAATACAAAACAAAAAATACTAACTGGATTAGTTAAACCTATAAGAATTCATATTAAAAATCCATTGTGTGTAACCCCAGTTTCAAGAACAGAGAGTTATAAGGGGGGGGGGAGTTCTTCTGATGACAACAATACTCCAGACTCAGCAGATGGAATGAGTGAGAACCTTTAATGAGACATTTCTATCAATGCATCAATGACACTTACACTTCCTCTATTTACATCTGATTTTAGCCATCTTGGTTAGCTGGGTAAAGATGCTGCCTATGAGCTTGGATCAAGAATGTGACATTGCTCAAACCAGGACATCTGATAAATTTCAAAATTTTCCTTTAAAGGTTTATTGTAAGCTGAAACTTTCAGGATGTGAGGAGCTGAGTAAAACTTGATAGGGCAGCTTTTCCTCTTTGGCTTTATATTTGCTTGAAAAAGAAAAAAGTGGAAAAAAGTAGTGAAGCTGAATCAAGCGAGTGACAAAAACACATACTGTACTCCCAAATTGTATTTGCTGTGCCACCTCAACAGATGGGGTTACTTCCTAAATTAAACTTTGCCTGCACTGAATTCACAAGAAAAACAAATCAATATAATTCTGCTTATAATGATTATGCTTTGGGGGGGGGGTGTAAGTCAACAACTCTCCTATTAATTAAGCAGTGATTAAAGTCAGCTTGTGAAAATTAATCACAGCCTGGAAAAGTCATTTGTCTGTGTGTGCTTCATTATGATGGTGTTTGCCCTTCAGGCAAGAAAGCAGAAAGTAAATGCCACAGAATGAGCAGATTAAACTATAGCTACACTGATCTGTTTGCCAGAGATTCCAACTCTTTCTCCTGGTAGCTTATGGGTTCTATGAAGTGTCTCTGTTAAGCTTGTGCTAGGAAGTAAATGAACATTCATAGCCATTTTACAAGAATGTGTCATCTTAATCATCCTTCTGGAGCTTTGCAAAAGAATAATAAAATCCAGCTAAGATCAAGGGTGAGACATAGTTGAAATAAGGGAATCTGACAAACATTTTAGAATCCTGCTAATCACTCTCCAATTTATTTGGGTCAATTTGTGTACTTTTAAAAGTGCTGCAATCAAAGAACGATCAGCATCTCCCCCCCCCCCCCCCGTATGCTACATTCTCCAATTGGGCGCAAGGCAGCTCTCAGAGTATAAGCAAAAACAAAATTCATATCAACAAAACTGCAATGTTAAAATTAAGAATAGAATGTTAGCCTAGAATTGCACAAACAAACAAAATCTCAATCAGGGGAAGTACAAATTCAAGGGATGCTATACTTGTTATGGTACTTTGACTAATGTGGAAGAGATACCTCTGCATACTCAAGGACCTGCAAAATGATACCCTAACTTTAATATATGGAAAATCAGTGTTAACCAGCATATCTAGAAAAAAAGCACATGGTACAGTTTTGTTTTGTTTTTAAGAACTGTACCGCTTAAAGAATATAGAAGAAAAACAAAATTTAGTGATCACATAGTTTAACATTATAATACATTTTTATTTTTTAACATGTTGGTTCTTGTATTTTATTTCTGTCTTTTTTGTAGGGATGGGGGAGAAATTTGTTCAGTTAATATTTTAATGCAAACTTATCTAATTTTGCACTTTCAAACCACCACGCGAACCAACTCAGTTATCCTTTGAAATGTGCACTTCTCCGAATTTTGAAATGGAGTTTTCCAATCAAAAACTGCATAAAAAATTGCATATGTTGGAGAAAATAACATTAAAATGCATTTCTTTTTCAAAAATATATGGCAAAAATGCACGTATTAGGTGAAATGTGTACAAAGATGGTTATGAATTTCATACCAACTTTTTTCTTTTTAAATAAAGTTTAGGACTAACCGAATTTAAATCTGCAGAAATTCTCAAATTCAAGATGAACCAAATTTAAGACTGGAAAAATGAGAAACTGAAACCAACCATTCATCCATCCCTAATTTTATCTTGTTTTTGTAAAACACCCTGAAAGCTCCTCTGCAGTGTGGAATCTTTTAAATAAATTAATGAATAGATGAATAATCTCCAACATAAAAATCTTGCTGCACCTAGATAGATAGCACTTCAATGAAAGATATGGGATGTAGATCTCTCCTTCCTAACAAGCTTTCTAGGAGCAGGATGATATAGTTGTGGGAAAGTATTTAATCGTACAACCTCACGATTTGTCTGTATGGCAAGTCATATGGTAGGATTAAACAGCACATGGACATGCAAGTAACAAAATGAGCAGTGCCTATGTTAGCAAAAAGAATGCTTCAGTAGGAGAAATGTGTGGTGGAAAACTAGTGATTAGGAATACTTTCCTCACCCTTAAAAAAATTGGACACCAAATCCAGTCAGAGATTTGTTCTGCTAGGAAATTAGAAATGATCCCTTAATGTGCCAGAATGAAGACAATTATTACTGCATTGAGAAGGGGGAGACCTTCTATATATTTTCTCAGTTTTAGTATCTTTGTCACTGTGCTTTAGGATGCTCTCAGACTGAAGTTTATTTTAAGTTTATAGGATTGCCATTCCTCCAATTCCTGTTGAATTTCTTCCCAACATGCTGTTAATTTAGCACTGAAAGGGTTAAGTAATTTTGCTAACAGAAGACCAAAGTGGCTATTTCAAACTGCAGATGGCTAATTTGATCCAGAGTGGTTGAATAGTCTGAATGAGGGTTTTGGGGAGACCTACAAAAAGACATACTGGAAGCTAACAAAAAAGTCTACATTGGAAAAATACAGCTAATTTTGCTATGTTGTGAGCTTGCTTTCTGTAGAGCAATAGCAGGGTCACAGTGAGCTGTATTTTGCAAAGCTGCTGATAAGAATCAGAGGAAAAGAGCACTGATGCGCACTCAGACACCAATTAGGAGGAAAAACCTTTGCTGATTAGCTCATGTTGTGCACCTGCAATGATAAAGGATACTGAGAATGTCCTGACTCGACACCTACTTGTTGGTGAGGCCATAACAAATGCATGAACAATGGTCAGGAAGAAGTGCAAATGGTGTAGATGAGACGACATTCAAGGAAGATGTACCAGGAACATGTCAATCAAGATAACATGCCCAGATAGTAGAGCTTCAGTGAAGTTTTTAGAGAAGTCTCAGATTAACCCATCCATGATCATGCTGGAGGTGTTCCCAAAACACATGGGCATAAAAGGTGAGATTGTTGGGGGATAGGTAGACACCTCATTTGTCACACCACCCACACACCCTATTTTTATTGGAAGATGGTTGTTTCACTCATTGGGATCCCCACCTCTGTCCAGAGCAAGTGTATAAAAGCTCAAGTAGCGAGAGCTCAGCTTCACTTCACTCTGCCCTTTTGCTGCTTCGCTTTTGATGTTTGCTGGACCACTAGACCCAAGGATTTGGGTATCTGTGGACCTTCTTGGACTTTTAGACTTTATACTTCAACTTGCAAATAATTTTAACACTTTCTGAAGTTAGGTCTTAGAATATTTTCTGAACTTGGGACTTGGAATAATTTCTGAAGATGGGACTTGGAATCATTTCCAGAGTTGAAGCTATCTTAGAACCACACTTGGTTAAGCCTTTTAATCCCAAATTTGATGAACCCTTTAAGTGCCATTATGTTTTAGATTCTGTAAGAGAATGTAAAGTTTAGATTTAAGATCTGATAATTGATGCAACAGTTCAAACAATCACACTACCAGAATTAATCACCTAGCAGATGGCCTTCCCCTATATATATGTGTGTGTGTACTAGCTTTTTTTACCCGGCGTTGCACAGGTCTTCATTTTCCAATAGGCACTATGTTCGAAATTCCTTGAGGTAGCTGACCGCTGTTTTGAATCGCTCCATAGGAAAGGTCCCCCGGGACTACATAATGGAATCCCAGCTCCCCTGGGAATCCCAGCTCCCCTGGGACTACACAATGAAATCCCTGCTGCCCCCCCCCAGGACTACACAATGAAATCCCAGCTTCTCCCCACCCGGGACTACACAACAATGAAATCCCAGCCCCCCCCCCCCCGGGACTACAAAATGAAATCCCTGCTCTCCCCCCCCCCCCCCGGGACTACACATCAATGTAATCCTAGCTTGCCCTCCCAGGACTACCCAACAATGAAATCCCTGCTTGCCCCCTCCCCCTTGGGACTACCCAACAATGTAATCCCAGCTTGCACTCCCCGGGACTACCCAACAATGAAACCCCAGCTCCGCCCCCCCCCCGTAGGCCCCGGCTGTGGTTCATATAATCATTCTGTTTTGACACAGGAGAGATTTGCATATCCGCTCCTGATTGGGCCCCTGTGGCAGTTCATACGAACATTCTATATGTCGTTGGAGCGATTTGCATAACCGCTCCTGAATGGCCCCTGCGAACATTCCAAGTGACGCCATTGGCTCTCCTCTATTTTGGGCCATACAGGCGCAGTGAGGGTTTTTCAGAGATTTGAACCCATCAGTCTTTGTCCTTGGGTGATGGAGAGTATGCATGCCAAGTTTGGGGCGGATCCTTCAAAACGTGATGGAGCCTATGTGACAACGACGACCCACACACAGCAGTCATTCAGTCAGGCAGTCATTTAAAAAGTTTCCCTCCCTTTTCACCCCCTCAAAGAACGTTCTAAATGGCCTAGGGGGGATTTGCATACCCACCCCTATTGGCCCATGGAGGAATTCATACGAACATTCTAAGTGTCGTATGGGCTATTTGCATAACTGCTCCTATTGGCTCCTGCAACAATTATGAGGTGAGGCCGATTTGCATAACTGCTCCCCTGCTGTTTTGCCCATAGGAGATATGAGAGTGGGGGGATTTCGGCCCCTTTTTTCACCCCCTTAGGGACGGAATTTCCAAAAATCCTTCCTTAGTGGGTGTCTACATCATAAAAGCAATGTTCCTTCAAAATTTTACATTCCTAGATTAAACGGTTTGAGCTGGGCGTTGATGAATCAGTCAATCAATCAATCAATCAATCAGTCAGTACTTCTTCTTTTATATATATAGATATATATAATACACATACACATACACACACACACACACACACACACGCACTCACAGTTCCAACCTTTAAGATCTTTGGAAGAGGCCTTGCTGGTTGTTCTGCAGTCAAGAGAATGTCATCACCATGTAATATCTTGAAAGCGGGCCTTCTTGGTGGTGGTGCCCACCTTCTGGAACACCCTCCCCTGTACAGTTTGGGAGGCAGAAAATCTGGTATGTTTTTAAATGCCTCTTGAAAATGCACTTGTTCATCCAGGCTCTCTCTGGCTTGTAATTAATTGCTCATAAGCTGCTCCATCTTATTATTCCTTGTATGCTTTGTATTGTTATTGTAGTTGAAATTGTTTAATAGTGTATTTTAAATATGATTTGTATTTGTCATTGTTGTTCAAATTGCTTTTAATACTGTATGTAAATGTGATTTTAATATGTATATGTAAACCACTTAGAGATATTATTTTAATCAATATAAGTAATTAATAAATAATATAAATAAATAAATTTAAGTGCTGAAAACATTTTTTATTTAGAACAACATAATTTTCATTTTTAGACTTCACTGTTGTTTGTTTGTTTTTGCTTTAGCTTCTACATTTAACTACATAGGTGTCAAGCTTAACTCTTCACATGCCTAGAAGAACTTAACAATGCTTTAGCATTTCTTTTTACATTCAGCTAGAATGCACGATCAAGTCAAGGGGAAGTTTAGTAGGCCCTCCAGAATGCTGACTAAACCCTGTCTCTGAGGCTGCATTTGCAACCTCGGAGAAGCAGCCAGCCTGGTTCTTTCTGTGCCAACTGCAGGGGCGGGGGGACGGTGATGAGAGCTTGGAGTCCCAGCTCCAACATTGGAGTGATTTTCTGATGTCGGAGCTGTGATTCCAAAAAATCCTATAGCCATCTAGACACTGTCTAGTGACCATAGGATTGTGTTGTTAGAGAACCTTAAATTTATGTTATATTTCCTTTCACTGCTGATAATGTAATCACAAAGAAATTTCTAAATTTCAATTTTCTTTTGAGTGTGTGGTGATGTTTGCCTTTTTGAACTTGGCTTAGTTACTCACCATGGTGTTTCAAACCCAATTGGTATAGGTTCTGAAGCTAAACAGGACTGAATTAACTCACACAATTTTTTTAAAAGCATAAAACTTCTGTCAAGAATGTAATGTGGCAACTCCCATTTTGGAAATACCACTCAGGCAGACCATGGAATTCTGCCAGTTCTGTCTGGAGTGGCATGGTGTTAGGCTGGAACAACCAGAGACTTACTGCATCGTCATAGTATAGGCCTCCTGTGCTGTCCTAGTATGATGATATCAGCTTCCTACATCCTCCCAGGGGTGCCCTTAGTCACATAGATTTGACCAGATTACCAGATTATAGCAGAACTGGATTCCAGATTGAGAGCATTTTAGTAAACATCTGGATGAATAATCTGGGCTCACCTGAAGAAGTGAGTGGTTCTTCTCAGGAATTTCAATTAACAAATGAAATTGGTCCCACTCTCAGAATTAGTGACATGATGGTATGGTATGAATGTGAATTTAGTTTCAAACTGAGAATCATGGTACAGATTGTATTATTTATTTGCATGTCCCTAAGATCTTTAATACAACACTTTTGAATTCTTCGCTTCATTGTTTGTTAAGTATTCACTCATGCATGTGCCACTTTTTAAGACATAGTCTCTAATTTTTTCCCTTCCCCTTGTAGAAGCTAACATCAGTTACAATATTGCCATTAATTCAACACATCTGATAGTAGATGGCAAATCCATATTGTATCAGAGGATCAAGGCCAATATTTATTAAATTTTAAAGGAACAGCAGCCAGGATACTGAGCACAGCCAAGCCACGTCACTCTTAGCATTGTTTTAAGTTAAGAAAAGGGGGGAGGGGAGGGGAGAAAAATCCTCAGCCACTTCATTGAATAGTAAGCATCCCACCACCCAAAAGTTGTGGGACCTCCCCCAAAGATTTTATGTTTTGTGGGGAGGGTCCCCCTTTACGAATGTGCAAAAATGGCTGAGATGACCTCTCAAAGCCATTTACAAGATAAACAATTAAAATACAGAACATCTACAGTTAAATCATTTAAAAACAGAAAATGCAAAGCATCTCAGTTAAAAACATTTTTTTAAAAAAAATATATCCACAATTAGAAATTTTGAACTCACAATCAATAAACGGGGGAGCACAATCAGCCAGGGTGAAAAGGTAGAACTTTAACTGGTGCCTAAAACATGCCACAGTTGGCACCACCCACATATCAAGGTGCAGCAGGCTAAAAAAAACAACAAAACATAAACACATTCAGTTGGCCCCACTAGACTGTGTCCCTATTATATTCAGGTCCCTTTCCAAACAATATCCTACTGTCATTGGTCCAGCTCTCTCCAGTTATATCAGCTTTGACTCTTTCCTCCGCCTCCTCCTCCCCCCCTCCTCTCTGCTCCTCTGCTTTTCTGCATTGGGCTTATATCCACCCAAACAATCAGGAGGGTGGTTTCTTGTTCATTTCCCTGGAGCTGAAACTTTTGCTCTTTTATTTTGACCTTCAGTTGAATGTTATAATATCCTGCCTGCTCCTTTGAACACAACTTCTACATTCTAACTACACTTTTTACCTCTAAACTATTAACCTTTGGTCTGAAACTGACTCAGAGAGAGAGAGAGAGAGATTTGGGGCAAAATCCTATGCATGTTTAGACTGAAAAAAGTCCTGCAACTCCCAGAATGCTTTTTTCTGTCTAAGCATGCATAGGACTGTGCCCGTAACTCCATAATATCCTAAAACCAAATAAAATTTAAAAAATGGAGCGCAGTTCTGTTCCTTCACACTCTAGCACAGTGATTAATTCAGCCTGTTTTCTCCACAGAATTTCAAAGCTCCCAACATCTTCTCTCCACCATACTGAAAGCCACCCAACAAAAGAAACAAAATATAAAATTCAGCAAATAATCCCTCTTTGTACTTCCAGACTTGCCATGTCTTTTCTGATTGATGGGTTCTATCTCTGGTGTGTTGGCAGGGTCCCACACTACCCTCACAACTGTCTGTCGCATCTGTTACCTTTTACAAGTATACTAAATCACTAATACATCTCCTGTACCTGTGCAACTGCTCTTGCCTCCATGAAACAGCTTTTATTTAATAATAGATCACTGATTATAGATAATTTAATAAAGGAGGTATCCTAAAGGTGTAAGGCGAGATATGTGGAACTTGTAGGGCTTTTGTTAAGAAGACAGGCATAGGTAGATGGATGGATGGAGACAATTAAAGGCAAGCCCTCTAGCCCACTGGAGAATGGATAAACCAATCTTAAAGAACCCCAGGGTTTCAGAATGCCAACCAAGGGAGCAAAAGGACTTCTGTATGCCAGAAGTTTTAACCTTAATTTCTTCTACTTGTGACCTTGGCCTTGAGGAAGAGAGCATGCTTTTTCACTGTAGAAAACTGATCCCTGGTATACACTTAACAATACCATGAAAAGAGCAAAGTATAGCTGGGAAGAAAGCTTCCCAGTAGAGTACCCTAATTTATAAACAAACTGGTAAAGCATTCGAAATTCTAGCATTACCACAACCTAAAGATTTCTGAGAAATCTGCAATGGGCTCAAATGCGTTGAATGTCTAAGAATCCAACCTGTGGATTCCGCAGCAGACTGGCTTTTCCTGAGTCATGTGGATTCCATGGAAATGTGGATCGTTTTTTAAAATTTTCCGTAATTTTACACAAATTTAGTCAAAGAAAAATATGAAAAATTTAAAAAACAGTGACCCAAAATGTGCATTTTCCCCCATAGGCTAAAGCATGAAAATATGATTTTTTCAGGTATTTGTGCATTTTCGGAAGTGCACATTTGAGCAAGTGCGAATTTGCAGAAATGCATATTAATGCATTTACGCAAAATCCAGTTCCGTCAATGAGCAAATGACAGAATGAAAGGTGCCCAACAATCCGCGAAACATAGACAGAATGGATTTTACAATGTCCGTACATCCCTACACAACCCACATAGTAGGAGTATGGACTGGCACAAAGTGCCTAACATTTGCTCTTATGTCACAGACAGATTGGCAGGGAAATGTGTCATAACATAACTTCTCTGGCTTTCATTCATCCACCAGAATCTGACCACATGGATCATGAAAAATGCCGATGCACTCCAGAAAGAGTTAGAGCAAGCTGCACACACATAGATCACCTTACCCTAAATTTAGACATTGCTGCTCATTCAAACCCCTTTTACAAGCAAACCCACTTCTATTTCCCCCCAGGGTAACAGTCTGGAGCAGCTTGGAAGAAGCAACAGCACTCAATTTGATATGTGAGCAGCCAATGTGCCTGCATTGCCTCTTGTCAGGGCTTCAGTGCCTACAATGGCCCAAGGAACAAGTGCAATTGCCCAGTAGCAATTGGCTGGGCAGGTCTCTGCAGAGTCAGTCACACTCTGGGGATGAAGTCCAATGAATAGATGGCTTGAGGGATTAGAGTCTCTCAGAGCTATTTCTGCCGACACAGTCTTGGCTGGAATTCAGCTTTAGGCCTGTGTGTGTCAATCCCTGGCTGCTGAGCTGTGCTGGGCAACTGCGTCCAGTTCTTGGCACCACACTTTAAGAAGGATGTAGACAAACTGGAAAGGGTTCAGAGGAGGGCAACAAAGTTGATCAGGGGACTGGAAACAAACCCCTATGAGGAGAGACTGAAGGAACTGGGCATGTTTAGCCTTCAGAAGAGGAGACTGAGGGGAGATATGATAGCACTCTTAAAGTACTTGAAAGGTTGTCACACAGAGGAGGGCCAGGATCTCTTCTCCATCATCCCAGATTGCAGGACATGGAATAATAGGCCCAAGTTACAGGAAGTCAGATTTCACCTGGACGTCAGGAAAAACTTCCTGACTGTTAGAGCAATAAGACAATGGAACCAACTACCTAGGGAGGTCGTGGGCTCTCCCACACTGGAGGCATTCAAGGTGCAGCTGGACAGCCATCTGTCAGGGGTGCTTTGACCTGGATTCATGCACTGAGCAGAGGGTTGGACTCGATGGCCTTATAGCCCCCTTCCAGCTCTACTATTCTATGATTCTATGATGTGTGAGAGTAAAGGGCAGCTGTTTTTTCCTGGCTGCCATGGATGGGGGGGCGGGGGCTTGTCGATTCATAAAATGGCTGCCATGGTAGGCAAGGCCTGTCACAAAGCATTCATTTCCCAGATGGCAAACCGGTGAAAATAAAAGCAAATTAACTTGCCCAAGAGTCTAAGTATAAGGCAGAGGTGGGGTCTGAGTTCCAAAACATAAAACCACTCTTCTGAAGCCGGGGAGAAAAAAAAAACGATGGCTCTGGAAGGCAGCCCTTTGCTTTGCAGCATGCCAGCCTACCAGTTACAAATAATTAATTAAAGGTGCAACCCTATGCACGTTTAGGCAGAAAAAAGTCCTACAACTACCAGCATTCCCTAGCCAGCATGGCTAGCTGGGGATTCCAGGATTTTTTTCTGTCTAAACATGCGTAGGATTGTGCCCTGAAAATCCTAAGAAATAAAATGAAAATCAGGAGGGGCAGGGAGCCTGGCGGGCACCAGCAGAGGCATGCACAGCCACCACATTGGAGACTAAGTTCCCACTTTACTCTCTCAGCTTGTACACCTATATGTACATGCTCTCCTCTCCTCTCTCAGCTATAGGTACTCTCTCAGCTCCTGGACATTTAAAGATTGTTTAGAAAATGGGATTTTAGCTGGTGCTCCTCCTCATCCCATAATCCTGTCAGGGCTAGTGACATGCAACTCAGCAAAACTCAGACTTATTATTATTATTATTATTATTATTATTATTATTATTATTTACATTTATTAATCGCCCATCTGGCCGGCAACCGGCCACCCTGGGCGATGTACATAGAATAAAAACAATAAAATACATTTAAAACAGTATAAAAATTTTAAAATCTTAACCCACCCCATTTTCCCGCCTGAACAGCCAGGTTTTTAATGAGCGGCGGAAGCTCAGCAGAGAGGGGGCATGGCGGAGGTCACTTGGGAGAGAGTTCCACAGTACGGAGGCCGCCACAGAAAAGGCCCTCTTCCTTGTCCCCACCCGTCTAGCTGTTCTGGCTGAAGGGACAAGGAGAAGGCCGTCTGTGGCAGATCTTGTTTAGCGGCCCACTTGGTGTTGCTGGAGACGCTCCTTGAGATAGCTAAAGTTCTTTGAATTCCATCTCAAAGCTTATTCTAACTCAAGTCTGTATCAGATTGTGAGCTTTGTTTCCCCCCCCCCTTTTTACATGAAAATCATACGTATTTCTGCGCATATTTTTCAAAATGTATGCATCAATTGTGCACATTTATTTAAATGTACGCATTCTTCTCCGATGATTAAAGTGTATTTATGCACAGTTTTGGAATATACTAATTTTGAAATGTACACATTTTTGAAATGTACGCATGCTGTCAAACACTTTTCTTTTTTTCCGGGGGGACCATGAATCCAATTGGAAACTCGGAAATTTATGGACTTTAATTGCAGATTGTGTCCCCATCCATGTTCAGTCCGGAAGGTGCGCAAACTGGGGAAAATCCTGATAAAAAATGAACTGAAACCATTTTTTCATACATCCCCTAGTCAGAGCAAGAGAAGCTACATCTACTTAAAGTGCATCTTCCACATAACAATTAGGTACAGATCTCCGTGTCCTCATTTGCATCTGATGACCCTATACTTGGACATCAGTCACATCTGAAATATTTCACCCATTTGTTTTGTGCCTCAATTTGAGTCTTTCAGACCACCTCATTTTCAGGGTGAGCTGCACACAGCAAATTGGACACTGATAAAAGCGCTAAATTAATTACAATGCAAAGGTCTGTATGAATTTTCATTCACTGAATTCTTTCTAATGATTTTTAAGCACACACACAGCAAACACAAACCCTGATAATTCTCTGCTGCCAGAAACAGCAGGGAATATGCAGCAGAGAGTAAAAGGAAAATAAAAGTCTGGCCGCTTGTAACCCTGACAACAAATTCCATCCATTATAAAGAAAGCATTGCAAAGGAGTTGGGTTGGCGGCAGCCAGGTTTATTGTTGACTGTAGGGCGCTATTGAAATACAAGCAAATATTGTATTTCAAACACACGTGCATGAGGTCCCTGTTTTGCATATATAAGGTCCAGGGTAAATCCCAGCTGTCTGTCTCTTGCTAGCCAGCTAGCAGCCAACATGGTGGGGGAAGTTTGAGGAGTGAGTGATGGACCAGTCCATATGCTCTAAACTAGCGGTGGAAATAAGGCTGGGCGCGCCGCCCGAGCCTTATTTCCCCCCCTCCCCCTCCCCGCCTTGTTTTTTCGAGCGGCGCGCAGCGCCACTCAAACGATTTTCCTACCGTGTCCGCCGCATTCGGGACCCGGAAATGGGCCCTGTGCAGGTGCAGAACGGTCCCGTCACGTCATTTCCGGTCCCGGAAGTGACGCGACGGGACCATTCGAGGAGCGCGGGCGGTTCTCCGCAGGATCGAGCAGCTGGGGCAGCTCTCTGCGGGGTGCGCGAGCCATCCCGAAGAACCGGTAAGGCCTCACCGGGGCGTGAGCGGGGCCATGTTCCGCCTCGTTCTGCCCCAGCGAGGCTTGATTGAACAACTATATCTAAAGCAGCCTTACCCAACATGGTGCCCTACAAATGTTTTGGACTTCAACTCCCATCAGCCCCAGCCAGCATGTGCAATGGTCAGGAATGATGGGAGTTGTAGTCCAAAACACATACAGGGCACCAGGCTGGAGAAGGCTGCTCTAAAGGCTGGAGAAGGCTGCCAGCACATTTTGTTGCCAGGGTGTACTGGGAGTCGCGGAAGATGGCGAGGAGTACAGGAGTGCTGCCTCTATGCTCTGGGTTTGCTTTATGAAAGTAGGTTTGCTTTAAGAATCAGCAACCGGCCTTGGCTATTTGGCTGCTTGCCAAGCTGATGCAACATGCAATCAAGAGCAACTCACCTGCGCGTGATCTGGCTGCTGGCCAGAGTGATGACACTGCAAACAGCACAGGTGCTAACAATGAAGCACGAGGTCTGCAATCCAAGAAGCTTGGTGCTATTTAAGAAGAGCAAGTGCAGACTGAGGTGGTGGTTGTGGTTGTTGGCAGGAGTGCGGTGGTTGGTTGTGTGTGAAGTACTGAAGAACTGGAAGGAGCGAGGACGAGCAGAGGATGCTGTGCAGAGAGCCTTGCAGAAGCCCAAAGTGGAAAACCAATACCCAGGTGGAGAGCTGCTGGACTTAGCATTTGGGTTGGTTGAACAGTGACTGTGCTGCTAAGGGGTGGGATTTCCATCAGGGAACTGGGGATAGCATTGTTGTACTTGTGGCTCAGCTTTACAATAGACATGTTTGACTTTGACTTCCTGGAGGAGTATTTATTATGGTCAGAAAATCCCTCAAAGAACCTTTGCCAATCCCTTCTGGGGATCCTGTGGCAAAACACAGGGACACCATTTTCTCTACATGGCTTTGCTTTTATGCTGGTAATTCAGGGCCAAGTGATGTTACTCGGGGCTAGATTTGGCTTCAGGATGCTAGCTGCCCACTCTTGTGTTAGAATGTTAGGTTTGGATACTGGACATCTAAGTTAAAATGTCTGCTCGGCTATGAACCATAGCTAGGCCAGTCAGTCATTATCTCCCGCATGAGGCAAATATTGTGAGGCTAAAATTAAGCTCCTTGAAAGAAAGGTGGGATGGGATACAAATGTCATAAACTGATGATATTCTCAGATAGCAGGTCTTGGAAAGACTTCTGCTAAGGAATATTCTTATATTTTCTCCCAGAATCATAGTACTGCACATCTTACTGAACCAATGATTGCTGAAGAATTGCAGGATTTGCACCTGACATGCTGCGATTCAAATACTTTGCTCTTATCCCTGATACATAGAGAGAGCACTGTGAATTGAGGCAGGAAAATTAAATATAGAGAAATGTGATCATACAGGTAGAAATTCGGTGCAAAGACTTATGCATATCATCAAACTACTTGAAGTTATTGAAACAGATCCCCTCTTTTCCACATCAGTTCTCAATGAAAACTGAATTTTAAACATGCGTTCTCTTTGGAGATTCTATTCCCCACATGCAAATATGAAGTCTGATTTTGCTGTGCTGTTTAAAGGTGAGAACATGTTCAAGCAGTGTTTACATTGCTAAGAAGTATGGGTCAGAATTTCATAAACATACAATTTCTTCAAGGCTTTGGAAATAAATGTTGGACCGTGTGAGCAGAGTGTGTGCGGGTTGGGAGATTTATTATCCTGTCTGTGTGCTAGCAGACGCTTGAAATTCCACACACAGATCTTCCAGATCTCACTTCCTCCCTCGTGCAGCGTGTTGTGCCAGTTTAACCAGCCCAGTCTGCCCTGCTGTCAGACTGCCTCCAGCTTCCCCGTTGCAGATTAATCCATGGAGTCAGGAAACACTCTGAAACACCACAGGTCTAATTCTACCTGTTTATTCACTTAGCAAGTAAAGTTCTACAGAGTATACATTTCCTAGTTACAGTCCATGTGCAGAGTATAAATGCATAGCAAGCATTACATCCAGTGGAGTAAGTTGAGCTTCACTCCACCTCAGCAAAGATGTTACATTGTTGCAGGAACAAAGTCTAGCAAGAAGAACCAAGAACAAGAGAGAAAACAGTCCAGCTTCTCTCTAAGATGGCTTCAGACAGAAAAACAAGTTAGCACGTCATCAGAACATACAAACCATGTGACTAGCTCATATTGTTTCCACAGTCTAGTTTCCCATGCAAAAACACGAGATTCCAGAAAGACATAACAAACCTGTTTACCTCGCCATTCTGTCCCTTCCATGTGTAAACAATGTGCTACAGCTGGTAAAGTGATACATATCACAACAATAAATTCTAATTTTGATTGGCTTTCCCATCTTCTCACAACTTTAATTTGCCATCTGCAGTGGATGATAACTATAGATCAGGGGCAGGCAACTTGTGGTCCTTCAGATGTTTTGGCCTACAACTCCTATCAGCCCTGGCCAGCATAGCCAATGATGAGGGATCACGGGAGTTGTAGACCAAAACATCTGGAGGACCACAAGTTGCCCACCTGTGCAGATGGCAACATTAAATAGTATTCAAATTAATTTGAATATACGTGCCTGGTGAAAATTCATGTGAAATTATGGGGTGGGACTGGCTGTTGGGGTGGAGAGAACCGAACCCCTTTTCTTTCCCCCCAGCTTTATCTTTCATCCCTGCTTTTCTTTCTGCACCTCTCTTCTCTGCCCTTTCCTTCCCACTGTTCTCTTCCCCTCCTCACAACCTCCCCTTCCTCCCTTTTGTGTGCACTTTCTTCCCCTTTCCGGCACTCTCCCTCTTTCCTGGTCTCCTCACCATGCACTGTCATCTCCTCCTCAGTCAGTGTGCCACCTCCAGCAGCACTGGGGAAGGAAGTGAGTCCCAAGAACAGAAGACTACTAGCCAAGGTGAACTGCTGCAGAGGATTAGAGGGAGAGAAAGGAACACAGCAGTGTTCACCTCAGGGGCAGAGATGGACTAATTGCTCAGCTGAGGTCAAGCCCTGCATCCACGTATGGAGCAGGAGGACTTGGCCTTCCATGATGCAGGCTGACATTACTTGCTTCAAGTGGTACCATGAGAATGGGGATAGATGAAGGCAGGAATTGGTGTCTGTATGATGCAGCAAGACTTTTTAAAATGCTTCAGGCAGCAAAATATCTTAGGCTAACACTGCTATGGGGAGCCTTCTGTTAGGCTAGAGGAAAGTGACAAATGTGTGAAGAATCCAATAGGATTTTAGATGGATTTTCATTACACACACACACACCCCAGATTCCAATTTGCCAGCCCTGCGCTGGTGCGAACTCACTATGGTGCTAGTAGAGCCAGTTCATGGACTTCCATCTCTAAGATGGGCTGCAATTTGTGCATTAAAAAAAAAAAAAAAAAAGCTAAGGAAATTTCTGTGAAATTAGGCAATTTGTGCAAATTGCGTATATAGTGCAATTTGAGCAAATTTCCTTAGTGTTTCAAAAAAAAAAAAAAAAAAGCACAAACTACGGCCCGTCTTAAAGGTGGAAGTCTGTGGGGGGGGGAACCCAACTTGGCCCACTTCTGATCATCAGAATGGAAGCGGGCAGGAAGTCCATCCAGCTCAAACGAGCCGGACCTCTCAGTATCAGCACATCCATCCATCCGATGCTTGTTTATTTCCAACCTGAAGCACTGGCCAGTGGAGGCTGGTGGCCCCAATGTCAGTGGGGCAGTGTATCCTCTGGGTTTTAGTCTGAACTTTTAATGAGCTATCCATGGTACTGAACCAGTCCTGGGGCTAGGGTTCAGCACCATGGATAGCTCCTTTAAAGTTCGGACTAAAGCCCAGAGTGGATCCACTGCCCCACTGACATTCAAGCTACCAGACTCCCCTGGCACTGTTTGCATGCCACATTTCTATCTGCTGAACAGGACATTCCTGATGACCTGTTCAGGATGTGTGCACATGTGCTTCCATTTCACCAACAGAATTTGAAGGATATGATGGGAAGCAGCATGGTCCTTTTTATTCCCCCCACACAACAGAAAGAGACTATTTTTATGCAATGGTAGGGGGAACTACCATCACCAGTACAGATTCTTTGCTGCCCTGCAGAGCCCCCCCACCCCCACCCCAGTTTTCTGTCTTTAGTGGCTCCACACAGTCACTGAACGAATGTCATCGAGTGGAATTTGGTAAGAATTTCACCCACCACTATCCGTCCTAAAATTCTGACCTTACACATTAGATGCCACATGAAGGACAGCTACTATCTTCTGTGGTACCAGTCATGGATATGAGCACAAGAGAATAGTTGGCCTTCTGAACTCCTATTGTCTGTGCTTAGCAAGTCTGAAGAAGAAAGTAGGCCGAAACCTCTATAGCCAGCAAACCAAAAATAGTCAGGAGTGCACAGAAACAGAGTCTGAGGACTACATGGTATCCCCTCCACTGTTCCGTCAGAACTCCCATCCTGAGTAGCAGCCTGGGCTCTTACTCTGACTTGGATGAGGATGGTCCCACCAGATCCATCTTACCAGTGGCACTGGAGGCAAAAGTGTGGAAACCAACCCAGGGCCCTACATCATGATCAGGCCTCAGCTGTTGGAATAGTGATGGCAGGAGATTACACTGTATTAAGTTATGAGTTAATTTGCCCTTGGAGTTTTTAAAGCTCTTGGTAGGTACAATAGCAAGGGTCAATAAGGGTGCAGAGCTAATTAACAACACTGGATGCATCAGACAGCCTTGAGTATAAACAAGCGTTTTCGGGTGGGAGACGTTTCCTAGTAGCCAGGTGGAGCCAAAAAAGTTTCCTTTTTAGCCCGGATTTCTTGTGTATAAAAGAACTAGTATGTTCTGTAGTAGTGGTGGTTTCATTCTGTTAGAAGCCTGGCCTGAATTGCTCTGCTGATTTGTACTTCTGGCTGCTTAGCCAGGGGGCTTTGCCTGTGAATTGCTATTTACAAAAGTCTTCTTGTTATACGTTTGTTCAACCTATCTGTTTATGTCTCAGTAAAGTTTGCTTTATGAATTGAGTCTGCTTTATTCAGCTGCTTCTGCTAACCTGAGCCAGAGCCCAAGCCCATTGGATTAGAGGCTCTAGACTCTAGAGCCAGGAGCCCCTGATTCAGGACTTCTGGAGTCCATACCAATGGAACCTGTACTGTACAAGGAAACAACCCTCTCCAAGCCAGAGATCTGCATCACCATGTCGACCAGTCAATCTTCTAGACAAAGCTCCTGAAGGGTTTTGACAGAAAGGAGAAAGAGAGTGCTGGGCTCCAAGCCAAAGGCCTCCCGTTTAAGGCCTCAAGGAAGGGGCAGAGCCTGAGAGAGGCTGATGTGACCCTGGAGGCATACATGGCTTCAGTTCACTCTTAGACTGTGTTGGACCACATTGTAGACTTGGAGCTTTGCATGGCGCAGGAACTACTGGCCTGCCTTGCTGCCTAGCCCCATATTTTCTGGTGGGCTTCCAGTCAAGATCGGGACAGTGCAGGATATGTGCATTCCATACATCCATGACTTATTTAAACAACTTTATGTCACCTTATCTCTTACAGCAGCCATGGCAGTTTCCATAATAATAGATTACAAGTGTCAGAACACTAAAAAATAAATAAATGATGAAATATATCACCCCAAATGCAAGCGGCCGCGGAATAAAGCCAGGCATATTATAAAAAGCAAGCGAACACTGGCTACTGTAGTGCAATTTGTAAAACAGAGTAAAATCTCTTAAGAGCAATTAAAAGTCTGGTAGTACAGAAATGTCTTTACAAGGTAATCCAAATCCTGATCGCACACCACACACACACACACACACACACAGAATTTGGTTTTTAAATCATGGTTTCCTTGGTAACAGGGATGTGTTCCCTCTTTCCTCTGAACCCCACCCCCATGAACTGTTTCATGTGCTTTCATGAAAGGGTGCAAAAATGGTCACAAAGGGGTTTCATTTTTGAAGAGGGCGGTGAAAACATTTGCCATCTGTTCCCATGCCATTTCAGCTCAGCATTACTTTTGATGGCTGAGCTGAGGCAAACCTGCTTGCTTGCTTGTTTTTTGGAATAATACCTAATTGGGGGCATACTACAATCCCCTCGCCGGATCGTCACCTTGAAGTGGTGAGTGGGCTTGCGTGTTCCGATGAATCCTGTGAGCAATGCCGTCGGGAGCTATGTACTCCCAGTAGGGTCACCCATGGCGGTAAGGTCCAGGGAGAGGAACCAGACAAAGAACGATCCAAAACATAAAGTCCTCAACGGCAGAACAGGCGGAAGATAATTAAACCTAAATTACAACGGCTGTGAAGGCGAATGAAGGCTGCAGCAGAGAATGGTTTTCCAATCGTCAGGGTAACCGTGCCATTGGATCTCTGCCGTACTCTGTCAAGTCTGTGTGGTGATTCGTTGTGCACCGATCTCCCCACATAAAACAGTTTCACGCACAGGCGTCTTCCAACCCAACCCACCCAACCCAACCCAACCCAACCCAACCCAACCCAACCCAACCCAACCCAAACAAACAAACAAACATTAAAAAAGTCCCATGGCGACTGGCGAACGGCGACGGGGGCAGGACTGTGAATCTGGAAGCCCCTAGTCATGGACCAGCACATGGGCGGTGGATGCAGACTCAGTCGCCCTGTTCAAGGAACGAGGTAGTCGAGCAGCTCGGCAGCTGTATCCATGACTGAGCAGCCCTATTTAGGATCCACTCTGCTCACCCCGTATGGGGAGGGGGCTAGAAAAGGTGCCCTAAACATAGTCTACCTCTTTCTCCCCTGACTGGATTACCGCGTCCAGTGGGGTCACCATTTTAGCGGTCGAAAAAGACATTTGAATTTTGGAACATGGAATATACGGACATTGCTGGATAACATAGATAGTGAACGCCCTGAGCGTAGGACTGCTATTATTGCAAGGGAGCTGAGACGGTTTAAAATTGACATAGCAGCACTTCAAGAAACTCAAAGGGCAGGAGAGGGACAGTTGAAAGAAGAAAAAGGAGGTTATACCTTCTTCTGGAAAGGACTACCTGAGCAGGACCGACGAATACATGGAGTAGGCTTTGCCATCAAAAATGAACTAGTGAACTCTTTGTCAGAAGTTCCTACTGGCATTAACGAACGCCTGATAACTCTTCGATTAAAGCTCGCCAATAACCAACAGGTAACTATTTTGAGCGCTTATGCACCAACATTAGATGCTGATGATGACATCAAGGAAAGTTTTTATAGCCAGTTGGACACTTTCCTGTCAGAGATACCTAAGGAGGATAAAATTATCCTCCTGGGCGATTTTAACGCAAGAGTCGGGCGTGACTTTGATTTATGGCCAGAAACTATTGGAAAAGACGGAGTTGGTAATAGCAACCCGAACGGAATCTTACTTTTGTCTATATGTGCAGAGCATAATCTCACTATTACAAACACGCTCTTTCGACAAAAGAATAAGCTTAAAACATCATGGCAGCACCCACGGTCAAAACACTGGCATCTTCTGGATTATGTAATTGTCCGTGTTAGAGATCGCCGCGATGTTCTTCTTACTAGGGCCATGGTGAGTGCCGACGACTGCTGGACAGACCACCGACTAATCCGGTCCACAATGGTTATCAACATTGCTCCCCAACGTAGGTTTCAAGGAAGGAAACCAAGGCGTAAAATGAACACCCAAGTCCTTCAAGATCCTATTAAGCAAACTCGTCTTCAATCACTTCTTAAGGAACATCTACCTACGGAACCTCCTGACAACATTGAGGACCATTGGTCTAAGCTGAAAACCTCCATTACTGCAGCTTGTGAACAAACTATTGGATATGAAACTAAGAAACATCAGGATTGGTTTGATGAAAATGATAATGAGATTAAATATATAATTGACCAAAAAAGGAAAGCCTTCCAAATATGGCAAAATGATATTAACTGTGCTGCCAAGAAAAAAACCTACGCTAGCGCAAAGGCTGAGGTCCAAAGAAGAACAAGAGAACTTAAGAACGCCTGGTGGAAAAAGAAAGCTGAAGAAATTCAACAACTTGCAGAATCTCATGATGCACGGGGCTTTTTTAAGGCCACAAGGGCCATTTATGGACCAAAAACCTATGGTACAAACCCTTTACAATCAAAAGATGGCACCAAACTCTTAAAAGACAAAGAGTCTATTGCACTGCGTTGGAAAGAGCATTATTATGACCTTTTAAATCGTAAATCTAAGGTGGATAATGAGATTTTTTCGCAAATCCCACAAAAACAAATTAAAGAGGAACTTGCAATACTCCCCACTTTGGATGAAGTAAAAAAAGCCATTAATCAAATGAAGAACAACAAAGCTAGTGGACCAGATGGGATTCCTGCTGAAATCTTTAAAGAAGGGGGCCCCGAACTTGTACAACATCTTCATAAACTCATTGAAAAAATCTGGATAAGAGAAGAGATCCCAGAAGACTTCAGGGATGCCATAATTATCACCCTCTTTAAGAAGGGTGATAGAACAGACTGTGGAAACTATCGGGGCATTTCTCTCTTAGCAACCGCAGGTAAAATATTTGCTAGGATTCTCGCAAACCGTCTTCTATCTATTTCAGAAGAGATCCTCCCTGAAACTCAATATGGTTTCCGCCCCTCTAGAGGGACAGTAGACATGATTTTTACTGCACGTCAGCTCCAAGAAAAATGCCGGGAGCAAAATCAACCCCTTTATATGGCATTTATCGATTTGGCTAAGGCCTTTGATACTGTAGACCGTACAGCTCTCTGGACTATCCTTATGAAAATTGGATGCCCCAATAAATTTGTGAATATCTTGCGACTTCTCCATGACAACATGACGGCAACGGTTTTGGACAACAACGGCTCTCATGGTGCTCCATTTAAAGTGGGATCAGGTGTTAAACAGGGATGTGTTATCGCCCCAACATTATTTGCCATTTTCATCGCCATGGTTTTACATCTTGTCAAGGGGAAACTTCCCACTGGTGTGGGAATTATATATCGAACAGATGGAAAGCTTTTTAATCTCAGCAGACTGAAAGCAAAAAGTAAGGTAATTACAACCTCCGTTGTGGAACTTCAGTATGCTGATGATAATGTGGTCTCCGCACATTCAGAGGATGATCTCCAAACTATCCTAAATGCTTTTGCAGAAGCATACGAAAAACTTGGTCTCTCACTTAACATCAAAAAAACCAAAGTGCTTCATCAGCAAGTGCAAGCTAACCCTTTGGTGATGCCATCTATCCAGCTTGGCGGGACAATACTGGAAAATGTCGATCATTTTCTCTATCTTGGCAGCTATCTTTCTGTTACAGCTAACATCGACAGTGAAATCCAGCATCGTTTGAGCTCCGCAAGTGCCGCATTTTCTCGAATGAAACATAGAGTGTTCGAGGATCGGGATATTTGTAAGAAGACCAAAACACTGGTTTATGAAGCCATTGTATTACCAACTTTATTGTATGCCTGCGAAACATGGACTATCTATAAACGTCACTTCCACCTCCTTGAATGGTTTCATCAACGTTGCCTCCGGAAAATCCTGCGAATTACTTGGGAAGATAGACGAACAAATGTCAGTGTACTGGAAGAAGCAAAGACTACTAGCATTGAAAAAATGATCCTTCAATGCCAACTTCAGTGGACCGGTCATGTTGTTCGAATGCCTGACTGCCGTCTTCCAAAGCAGTTACTTTACTCCCAACTCAAGGATGGAAAGCGGAATATCGGTGTTCAATACAAGAGGTTTAAAGATGTTCATAAGGCTAATCTAAAAAAATGCAATATAAACATCGAAAACTGGGAAGCTCTGGCCCATGAACGATCTAAATGGAGGTTGGCCTTTCACAAAGGTTCCATGGACTTTGAAGAAGCCCGAGTGCAAGGTGAAAGGGAGAAACGTGCTAAGCGAAAAGCACGTCAAATGAATCCTTTACAGGACCATCTTCTATCTGGTAACCTGTGTCCTCACTGTGGGAAGCTTTGTGGATCTAGAATTGGCCTCCACAGTCACTTACGGACCCATCGATAGAGACTACACAATCTTCTTTAGAATTTCCTCCTTTTATCCCGGAAGACAATCTTACTCGGTCACAAGTGATCGCCTGATGATGATGACATTTTTACACTCAAGAAGAGTGTGCTTTTAACTCAGACAGACCTGAAACTTCTCCAGTGAGATGTTTTGGGGGTGGAGAAAGAGTGTCCTAAACTGGGGGCCAATTTGTGGGGGAGAGAAAAACTCCCTGAAAGTTTCAGGGCCTTACCTTTGCTGTCAGCAGTAGTAGTTCCCTCTTTTCTTCCTTCCTTTTTAAAAACTCATTTCCCCCCATCTCCTCTAGTGGCGGTGAAGCTCAACACAGCAGCCAGCAGAATGCCCTTGGAATCATGCCAATGATGCCACATCAAAACGTAACATAATTCCAAATGCCAGTCAGCATTTTTGTTTGAAGGTTTGTTTGTTTGTTTGTTTACTGCAGGACCAAAGCATTTGGCCTTCAATTTTTTGTCTCAGCCTCAGGTAGGAGAGTCAGAGACACAAAAGGGCAAGAAAACCCCTGCATTTGAAGTGAGGACTAGGTAAAAGGTTTTTTAAAAATCCAAGGGAGGAGGACCTACCGTTAAAGGCAGGGGCGGGTGCATATGTTTACGCTGTTCTGTTGTTATAGTAACTTGCCCAGCTCCTGGAAGCAGCCAGGAGGAGCAGCAGTCTGCAGATAGCTGGGCCACCATGTTTTCCCATGATGCCACATGTGGAACAACATTGCATGTAACAGCCCTGTTAGAGAAAAAGGCCCAGGGCATGTACAGAGAGCTCCTGCCTTTCACATGTAAATAGGCCCATGCATTGTCAATCACAAGCCTAATTTTAAAAACAGGCAAGTCACACACACGCACACACACCTCTGGTCGCCTGCCTGCTGAAGTGTTATCAGTTGGCCGTACGCCCAGAGGAATGTCTGTCTGGCTGAAAGAAACCTTGAAGTACAATAGGCCTTTCATGCTTCGCCTGCAAGTTGTGAGCAAGAGACAAGACACAGAATGAACTCTTTAAAATCCATAATAATAATAATGGTAATAATGACCCAGTCAGGCCAAAAACACCTAGGAGTCCCCAGGGGAAAAATGCATTGTGCATTCACATAGGCCACACAAAAGCTCAGTGACAGAGCACCCGCCTTGCATACAAGGATTCCCAGATTCACCTGCCTCACAGCAAAGGGTCCCAGTTTCAAGTCTGAAACCCCAAAAGATCAGTGTAACCTGGCATGACAGAAGTCTGAGTTAGAAAGCTGCACAGAAGACCCAATCCCTGCATGTTTAGACAGACAGAAAGGTCTTGCAAGACCCAGCATTTCCTGGCCAGCCAGGGAAACATTGGGGAACAATCCACACACAGGCCAAAGATCTTTGAAAGACCACCTTGCTGTCCATAGGCATTTGTTAAGAAAGATCCAGAAGCCCCATGAACTCTGTTTTGCACCCCGTTAGTTGACCTAGATTCTGCCCGCATACCATTTGCCACTGCACCTGCTTTGTTTATCTACATTGTTGTTCCAGACAGAGAACCTTGAGGGTCTGCTTTGATTGTATTGTATTCTTTGTTCTGAATTGTATGTTTCGCTGCCATGTTTTCGCTTTAGTTGTTATGTAGTCCCAAAAGCCTATTCCTGAGTGCCAAATCCCAGAATACAGGCGAGAGAAGGGTCCCTATGATTGATAAGATGTACCAAGAGTAGCAGGCCCGATATCTTGGGTGCCCTGAGAGGTCATGAGAAACCACGTCTTAAGCCAAGAAGATGGCCAGGTGGCCCTCTAGTTTAATCTCTAACTAGAGATTAAAACTTGCCATGTTCAGAAAAACGTTTCTGATTGGTTGTCGTCATATACGGGGCATTGTATCTAACTGGTTGGCACGGTTTAATGACTGCATCTGATTCGCTGAAAGAAAACCCACCCATGATTGTAAAATGTATAAAAATACTTGCCTACCCCACTGATCCTTGTCCAGCTTTGATTTGGGCACGCGCCCCAGCTGGTCCTTTTGCGCAGAAATAAAACTTTGAAAAACTCACTGCTGGGTTGTGCTGCTTCCCTTTCTCTGAGCAAATGAGTTCTTTAGGGAAAGGACTCACAGCATTTTTGCAACAGCCCTGCAGGGAGGGAGTGGTTGTTTCTGTCTTATGGCCACTGTGAGAGATTCTGCCTCTGGCTGTTGCCAGCATGATACGGTCCAAAATATTGCAAAGAATATTACTGCCCCTGTTTGCACCACTTGAGAACTCTGTGTGTGTGTGTGTGTGTGTGTGTGGTGTGTGTGTGGATTTGGGGACAGGATTATTGCACTGCAACCTTACAGTGAAAGCATAAGAATTACCCACTCTCAGGAGCGCCCACTCACTCTGTCACTGTGCATTTCACTGTTCTATTCTGAACGTCTCCTGATTGGAAGGAGGAAAATCTAGGACAGTGACTCCTGCAGAGACCCAACAGGCACCTTCTTATGAGGGCAGGTAATTCTGTTACATCTCCGCACCAGGACTGGTTGAATGATCCCATCAGCCAGAACAATGAATCATGCAGGGACTACTCATATGCTGCCTCCATAGAGAATGGGTACTTTGGGCTCCCATGACTTTTTAAGTGTTTATTTGAATTCTCAGTGCAGATGAATGATTCTCTGATGGCACAGTAGTGTGTCCTCCCAAGAAAGTTAGAAAATTAGTATTCTTTTCCTTACGTGGCTTCCCCTCACTCCACTAATACGTTTCATTTATTAAAAGACTTACATCCTGCACTTGACAGTGCCTCCAAGGTGGCTAACAACTATTTCATTAATCACTATCAAGATGAATGATCACACTACAAAATTTTACATTGTACAGAACTTTATAAAAGATTTCCAGTACTTTTCAATGTTTTGTTTTGCTCATGCTCACAAGATGGGCCGAAACAGTAAGAAAGCAGATTTTGGCTAAACATCAGCAGAAACTTCCTAACTGTATGAGTTGGTCAGCAGTGGAACAGATGGCCTCGGGAGATGGTGGGCCTCCTTCACTGGAGGTATTTAAGCAAAAGCAAAGCCATCTGTCAGGAATGCTATAGTTGCATCCTGCATTGAAGATTGTGCATTGAGCAGGGGTTGGTCTACATGACCTCGAAGGTCCCTTCCAACTCTAAAATTCTATGCTGTTAGTTAGTTTGTCATTCTATACTTTCATCTCTGCAGTGGAAGATTGCATGATACTTAATGGAATCCCAGAGTGAAGACTTCAGCTGTCTTCCTTTTTGTGGCTTATTTTGATGTCCCAAATTTTTAGCTCCCTCTTTGCTGATTGAGTGCTAACGTCAGTGTCACATAAAATGAGAGTTGCCTCTCTTGCCATCAGTGGTGTCACGGGCACTATTTCCAGTGCGATCCAAATTGTAATGGCTCTACTGGCTGGTGTAATTACTGCATTACTCCCAGCAACAATATGTTCCTCAGACAGAAGCACTTCCCTGAGAAGATGTCTTGCTCTTGTCCAGTAAATGAGGCAAGGACTGTACTTCTATTGCATTGTATAGTGACAGTCTGATCAGGCCAGCTGAGATAAGATATGCATAAATAAAATCCACAAGATTTCTAAAAAATAAAATAAAAAATAGCAGATACTTTTTTCTGTCTATGCATGCCTATAGTCTGATCAACTCACCAGATTTTTTTTAAAAATAACAACAACAATATGCAAATCCCAAACACACTGAATGACTGGTTCTCTGCATTTAGTCACCAGTTACGCATGTGGCTGGTAGAACATACTTTTGGTGTAGCCAATGAAGTGCAGTAATAGCACCGAGGCCATGAAAAGCTGCACATACAGCTGGAATAACAATGCCTCTTTGATTTAATGCCAGTTCAATAACTGAAACAAAAGCTATAAGATTTTTAATAACTTGATCCCTAGCCAGCCTTTCTGAAAAGACACTAAAGAGAAGAGATATATATCCCTGTTTGATGGAATACTTGACACTAGTAGTTCAGCCGAATCTTGGCTTTATTTTCTAGCTAACTGGAGGGAGCACAAAAGAGTTGGGGAAAGGAGAGGAAATGATAGAATTCCACATAATAAGATTTACCCTCCAGAAAGGCAGGCATGTGATTACTTTCATTCTTCCAACACATTTGTTGGTGGTGGGGTGCGGGAGGGGGGAGAGATACATTAAATGCATATCAAGTAGCTTTAAATGCATGGATTGAAAATTCTGTTTCAAATCAATCTCCTCTGTTCCCCATAGTTGAGTGCCCACCCCCTCAGATGCTCCAGCTGGTGACTGCTAGTCAACATGGCTGGCATGGACAGGTACAGGCTGTGGAAGACAAGGAATAGGCTTCCCAAATTGGACCCAAAGGTGTCCTGGGAAACCAGGTACTGGTTTTCCATCTAATAACTTGGTCAAGAGCCTAAGTACAAGTCAAAGGTTGGGTCTGAGCTGCAAAGCACAAAACCACTCTTTTTGAGCCCAAATACAGGTGTTAGTGTAGGGCAGTGCCTGGCTTTGCAGCAAGCCACCCTCCCAGTTAAAAGCAAAATGATTTTTAAAATTGCTTAAAGAAATAATAACAATAAAAAAAGCAGGAGGGGCGGGAAACCTATTGGGTGCAAGAGAGGTGTCCACGGGCACCATGTTGGAAACCCTAGAACGAGCATAAATGAAAGAAAAGCTAGAGATGTATGAGATTTGTTTCACTTCATTTTTGATCAGGATTTACTCAGTTTGCACCTTCTGGACCGAACATGGAGTCAGACGCCATCTATGGTCGAAGTCTGTACGTTTCCAAGCTGTACACTTCCAAGCTACATTTCATGGACCCCCAAAAATGTATTCAACAACATGCATACTTGTTGCATGAAAAATGCAGACAAATATGCTTTAAGAAATGGAGAAGAACACATACATTTCAAAGATGTGCAAAATGGATGCATACATTTGAAAACATATGTACAAAGATTAGACTATTGTGTGGTTTTCTATTGGTTTTCTCTTACATTCCAGTTGAATGTGCTGCACCCAACAGGAATGTGTAGGATATCTTTATGAATGGGCCCTAGAATGTCATGAAGTACTTTTTTCTTCAATGGAAATATCTTCTTTGCTCTCGCCTGTTTTGTTCAAAATTCATTCTTGTCCATACCAGAAGCAAACACTTGGTCAGAGGGAAAACCAAGTGGGACAGGCAAGTCTAACTGGCCTCCATTTCAGAGAAGAGGGATTTCGCAATCTCTCAATGGTAGAACAGGGGTGGGAACATGTGGCCTTCCAGATGTTGTTGGACAGTACTTCCTATTAGCCCTACCCAGCATAGCCAATGGTGAAGGATGATGGGAGTTGTAGTCCAACAAGCTCCTATAGCTCGCATCCCTGCAGTAGAACAGTCAAAACTCATGTACAGCACATCGTTTCTCATTTTTGTCTTCATGGTTTTTTAATGTTGAGATGCAGATTGGAGATTTGAGT
Source organism: Shinisaurus crocodilurus (assembly GCA_021292165.1). NCBI lineage: Eukaryota > Metazoa > Chordata > Lepidosauria > Squamata > Shinisauridae > Shinisaurus > Shinisaurus crocodilurus. The sequence continues at coordinate 886 of JAHFWL010000179.1, read as the reverse complement.
ACTTGTAAGTATTTGTCTTTTTAGGTACCTCTTTGATATTCCTTTTCTGCCTTTTCCCCTATTTTATCCTTAGAATTGTCATCTTTACACTAAGAATTGTGGCAATAGCTCTCATTATCTATATAAAATGAAGACCTTGCTTAAATGTTTAAAATGGACACAGGTGTTGCTGGTACATATGCTGGTTTGGGGTGTTGTTGTGTTATTTAAAACAAAATTTTCCTGAGCACCTGACTACAGAAAGTCTATGCTGTGCTTGTTCTGGGATTTCTAGGAGCAGATGTTTGACCTTTGTCAGTACGAAACCATATGCTTAACTATAATAAGTCATAGACTAAATCCTTTTCTGTTAATAGCTCTGACATTTGTGCCCCCCATTAAAATATGTGTACACCAGTAGAAAAAAATGGAAACAATGCAGGCATGTAAAAGTCAGGTTGCTTTCAATGTGCACAGACAGGAAAATAATTCAAACTAGTTACACAATAGCCCATGGTGTAACCATCCATGTGGAGAAACCATACAAATCACCTCTGCAGACAGTTAGGCTAAGCAAGCATGAGAAGGTTTGTAGCAGACTCAACCGATGGCAAATTCGTCCAACTGCCATCCTTATGCGTTCTCATGAAAACTAGTTAGGCACAGTATATAACTTAGAAGGAAATCATGTCCAGTTTGTGTCGAAATCTGCAAAGATCAAAAGGCTTACTAGGAAGCAAATCCTCTTCACAGGGCTGGGATTAATTTGTGAGTACAATAAAAACAACAAGCCAGCACATACCCACACAGGATTGCAGCCGTTAGGCTATTTTCCTGATCACAGGAAGGACGTGATCCTATGGCCCTGGACATTGCCTGAGGGGCCATAGCATTTTTCGAATCCACA
>JAHFWL010000178.1:0-50287 GCA_021292165.1 Shinisaurus crocodilurus | reverse complement strand
TTTTGGGCTTGCGACTCCCAGCATTCCTGACCATTGGTCCCAGGGGCATTGCTAGGTACCGAAGAGATCTGGGGCTCAGGCCCACAGGAGGGGGAAAAAAGCACAAATTAGCATATGCCAATGTACATATGCTCTAAAGTCTCTCTCTGTGTGTTTCTGTAAAGACCCTGTCTCCTAAGGACGCCCCTGTTTGTAAAAAGGGATGTATGGACAGGGGAGAGGAGGGCATTTGATTACAGAAAAACAACCTCAGGCAGAAATTTTCGGGGGGGGGGGCAGCAGGAGGTGAAATTTATTTATTTATTTATTTATTTATTATATTTATGCCCCACCTTTTTTCCTGCAATGAACCCAAGTCGGCTTACATAATCCTCCCCCTCCTCTCCTTTTTATCCTCACAACAACCCTGTGAGGTAGGTTAGGCTGAGAGTCAGTGACTGGCCCAAAGTCACCCAGTGAGCTTCATGGCCAAGCAGGGACTAGAACCCGGATCTCCTGAGTCCCAGTCCAACACTAACCACTACGCCACACTGGCTCTTGTGGGCAAAAAGGCAGCTCATCCAGGGGGATCAGATGCAACAGAGATCATCAGGGCCCCTGTACCTTTCTTTCAGCAAGTGCCTCTGGACAGCAGGGTGGTGGGCAGATGGCCTCCTGGAGATTTGTTGCTCCAAATGAAAGATTCAGGGCTCCAGCCCTAGTGGGGCTGCCCCCTAACACCGCCTCTGATTGGCCCTGCTGGCACGGGTTTCTGGGAGTTGAAGTCTAAAACAACCGAAGAGCTACCTCCTGACACACACCTTGTTCTAGGTGCAGATGCATCTCAGTTTAGCTTGCCTGGGTGCAGAGTTGGAAAGTGGTGTCTTGTGTCTTAAAAGAGTGACGTACACCCTGCCCCGCCCCTGGCACTCCAGACAAAGGAAATGGTAGATACCAAGGGGATTACCCAGGAAACAAAACAGCCCTTACATCTTGCCAGGACTGTTCCAAAGGACATCCTTAGGGCTTTCAGGCTGGGCAGTCTCTCCTTTTAAGGGAACAACCGGTAGTGGCATCAGATTCCTATTTCCACCGGCATTTTCCTCCGGAGCTCATTGAGTGACAGACGGGGAGGAGGGATTCCTGAGAGTTTGTGGGGGAAGGAGGACGTGGCCCCATTGCAGCCCAATGGGGAAGAGGGCTTCGAATAAGGAAGGTAGGAGGGTGTGAATGTATGATGGGGAGCAAGAGGTGGGCAAGTAAGGTTAGGGGATAAAGACAGGGCCGGAGTCGGTATCGTTGGGCACCTGCCAAAGCCCACACTCCAGCAGGGGGCCCACTGCCAACGCTAGATACACACACACCTGGCCCTACTTCTCCTCCTTGCTGTTCCTGCCTGTTCACCTGCCTTCTCTGAGCATGCAAGCGGCGACAGGAGTGAGGAAGTAGTGCAGCTCCTTTCACTATGCATTCTCTCTCTGGGTGGCGGTAGGGAAAGGGCCTAGAAGGAAAAGGCACATCAATGGGCACTAGGAACAGAAACGGGAGGGGCTCAAACCAGGAGCCAGCACTGCGTTAATATCTTTGCCCTGGGGCAAGCAGTGAAGATTTATGTTGAAAGCAGTGCCCTGTGGTGGAGGGTACACATGGAATTGAGCGTGCGTGTTGCTGCCACTCACAGGTTTTGGTTCCATATCTGTGTGTGAGCTTGCTACTGCAACTGTCTCTTTTTAAGTCCCTGGGGTGTTTGTGGAGATGGCAAGCCATGCGTAGGGACGGGGGCTTGGGGCTTGCTCAGCTCTGGCCTGTGCTAGGAACATAGCACGGTGTGGTGTAGTGGTTAGAGCGTTGGACTGGGACTCAGGAGACCCAGGTTCTAGTCCCCACTCGCCCATGAAGCTCACTGGGTGACTTTGGGTCAGTCACTGACTCTCAGCCTGACCTACCTCACAGGGTTGCTGTGAGGATAAAATGGAGGAGGAGGATTATGTAAGCCGCCTTCGGTTCCTTACAGGAAAAAAGGTGGCATATAATTACAATAAATATAATAATAATGAAATAACTAGGAAGTTGCCTTCTACCGAGTGAGACTCTCTATTTCTCCATCTAGCCCAGGCTTGTCTACTGTAGGGCAACACATGGATAACACATGGTCCGCGGGCCGCATGCGACCCCACCTCCAGGACCACGTTTGGAGGAGGGGGCTGCTGCCACCACTGCATTTGCTGTTGTTGTGGCGGCAGTGGTAGCAGCAAAAATCCCCACAATTTTACAAAAGAACAAGGGCCGCAGAGAGCGCAAGCAGAACTGCACGCCTTGAAACCCCCCAGCAGTGCCAGTCGTATAAAGCACCGGCGTAATATGATCAAATTGGCCACAGTTCCTCTTAACAATCTTGCTGTCCCTGGTGTGGACCAGCTGAAGTTTCTGGATCGTTTTCAAAGGTAGCCCCACGTCTAATACGTTGCAATAATCCAAACCTGAGGTTAGCAGAGTGTGGATAACTATAGCTAGGCTATCTCTGCCCGGATAGAAAGTCCTCTACCTCAGACCCTCCCCTAAAGGGGGTCCCCTTCCCACATTGTCCCATTTGCTGTTCACACACATTTCTGTTGTCTCGCATGGGTGCTGGTTGGGGTGGGATGCTCGGGGAACTGGATCTTCGCAAAGTCCAGTTCGAACTGTCCTGACCTCCGACTTCCAGAGTAAAGGGTGAATCGGAACGTAGTTATCTACCAGCTTCCCAAATAGTGCAATGCACTACTGATAGAATCATGGAGCCGGAAGAGACCTCAAAGGCCATCGAGTTTCACCATCTCCCAAAGCAGGAAATGCCCTATTACGACATCCCTGATAGGCGGCCATCCAACCCCTGCTTAAAAGCCTTAAAATGAAGGTTACTCCACCACCTTCTGAACAGAGGTGCAGTGGTAAATTTTGAAGTGCAGGTGCTTATCATGATACTCCCCATAGCCACACCCCCAAGGAAACTCCCAAAATTCAGGCAGCTGGGTTGATCCATATCAACAAACCAGTTCTAGCAGTTTTCATCTACCAGGAGCAGGTCTTTTGTAAAGTTAATGGATCTTATTTGGCCATTCAAGACCAAGCCACCCCAAAATACTTTGCATTTGAACAGGGGGCAATATATTATTGTTGGGAAAATTCATTCGGCTACTGTGAGGATTGCAGCTAAGCTCAGAGGAGAAAAGGGAAGTCTGAAGGGGGAGGGGTGCCAGATGTCAGTGTCCCTGCTCATCCTGCTTTCTGGGGCAATTACCTACTCCAGCCTCACATTTTGTGGTGTAATTTACACATAAGAAGACCTACCAGCAAGTGCTTTTAGGACATTGTCTAAGACTGTTCAGTAAAAATATTACATATTTCAGCCACCTGCCTTTTACAGTTTTCTTTCTATAAACCAAACATGCCCAGGGTACAAAATGTCCCAGAAACCTCCATAAGAATACACTTTATGGGATATTTTGTACCCCCCAAAACTGAAACAATTATGGGGAACAAAAAGAAGCCATTCACAGGTCATCTTAGTCTGTTTTGATAGCCAAGAACAATAGCAAACACCTCCTTCAGACAGAAAAGAAATCCATTGAGGGAAAGCATTGTTATGCTGATTTAAAGTTTACGGGCCTCAGGCCTATCTCTGCCTTTTCAAATGCAAATTGACAACCATTAAGGCCTGGCTTTTGTTATGCAGATTTCCGGGATTTACATTGCTGCAGGAAAGATTAAGTCTTTACCTACCTTAAGTAGCTGAAAGCTGAAATCCATTCTTATTCTGATCCTAACAGTCTGGGGAAAACATTTAGTAAGACAAAAGCCTTTCATATGCAAAATTTGCCTTGCCTGAGGCACTTCTTTTGGGGGATTTTTTCCACCCTGGTACAGTAATACCTTGGATTATGAGTAACCCGGTGTGCGAGCATTTTGAAAGACGAGCAAAATTTAAAAAAAAAAATTGACTCGCTGAACGAGCGAGGTCTTGAAAAACGAGCACACCGGGTTACTCGCTGCTGGCTCTGGGCGGCTCCACGGTACGTGGAGCCGCCCGGGAGCCGGCGCAGAGTGAGCGCCCACGCCTGGCCTCCGCGGCTCCCTGCCAGGGAGCCGGAAAAGCACTGCTGCCTCCATGCGTGGAGGCGCTCCCACCGCTCCCCACCTTTTCTTTTCCAGCGGCAGCTCGCCTCTCTGCGGCGAGCCGCCCGCGCTGCCATACCCGGGTCGCATCCTGAAGCGGCTCCCTTTTCTCTTCTACTATAGGTACAGTATGTGGCTCCCTTTTGTTTTCAAGTGGCGGCTCGCCTCTCCGCAGCGAGCCCCCGCGCTGCCAGCGCCGGTCCCGTTGCATTCGGAAGTGACGCGACGGGACCGGCGCCAGCAGCGCGAGCGGCTCACAGCGGAGAGGTGAGCTGCCGCTTGTTTAGAATGGTAGGAAGCAGCGGGAGCGGCTCCACGCATCTCCCCGGGAGCCGGCAAAGCACTTGCCGGCTCCCTGGCAGGGAGATGCACCTCCTGGGCACTCGGCCAGCCGGCGCAGCAGCGCGAGGCGGTGGGCAAGCCCGGGCGAGCCTCGCGGGAAGCCCCCGCCTCCTGGACTCTCGGCCGGCTGGCAAAGCAGCGCGAGGCGGTGGTCGAGCCCGGCTGCGCCACGCCTCGCCTCATGGGAAGCCTTCACCTCCTGGACTCTCGGCCGGCCGGCGCAGCAGCGCGAGGCGGCGGCCAAGCCCAGCCGCGCCACGCCTCCAGGGAAGCCCCCGTCTCCTGTCCACTCCTGGCAGAGTGAGTGGAGGCAGGCGAGGCGCGGCCAGGACCCCGGGAACCAGCGCATCAAAGCAAGTTTCCCCATTGGAAATAATGGGAACTCCACTGATTCATTCCACAACCATTTAATAACTGCTTTGCCGGCTCCCTTCATGGGGCAAAGCAGTGATTAAATGGTTGTGGAACGAATCATCTGAGTTCCCATTATTTCTAATGGGGAAACTCGCTTTGATGTACGAGTATTTTGGATCACGAGCATGGTTCTGGAACGAATTATGCTCGTAATCCAAGGTATTACTGTATACGACGAACGCTAGGTTTCATTAAAAAAGCAGGATGATGGTTAAAATGTCATGGGGCCGCCTCCCTGTGGGCCCTGCCTCCACTACACCACCATGAACTAGGCACTGTGTGACAGAATTCTTCCTTTTGCCCATCCCTGAATCTCCTGCCAGTCCATTTCAGTGGACAACCCCAGTGGGGGCTAATATTATGAGAGGGGGAGAAAAACTTCACCTGCTTTCTAGACACCACCATAATTCTATAAACTTCTTATGATGTCCCCTTTCAGTCATTCCTTTCCCCAAAACGAAAAAGCCCCAAATCCTTCAGCCTTCACTCCTAGGAAAGGGTGCTCAAAAACTCTACATCGCTTTAGTTGCCCTGTTTCAGTTCTCCAATCTCCTTTTGAAGATGGGGCAACCCTGCTTTATACACAGTACTCCAAACGCGGCTGCACCATTCACACAATCAGTTTGTGTGGTGATGACTGCATAATCGTACGTCGAGGCAATTTGACTCACAATAACATCGCGCACAGATTGGTTAACAATGCATGCCCGTTTATGTCTCTAGGGGGCGATGTTGCAGATGTCAGCATCTCCGCTTCCTTTTGCCCATCCCTGCATCGCCTTCTACACAATGTTTAGTCTAAATGCTTTTTCTTGTGATTTGAACCCATTGGTTCAGATCCTCCCCTCTCGAGCAACTGGAAACAAAGTTGTGCCAGCATCCACATGACAGCCCTTCAAATATTTGAAGATGGATGTCACATCACCCCTTGATGGTCTCTTCTCCAAGCTAAACGTATTCACCTTTTCCTCGTAGAACTTGTTCCCTAAGCCCCTCACTTCCTTAGCTCAAAACATGGATCAAAATGCATGGTGCCCTGGAGCACTGTGAGAAATTGTGATAGGTGGCTTGTAGCCACCTGCTATTGGAGGGGAGGGGGCAGGCCTCAGTGCCTGTGAGACCCACCAGGATGTGAGGGCCCCAGTAGCTGCCCAAAAGTGCCTGGTGCTGATGCTAGCCCTTCCTAAGCCAATTCCTCCCCACCCCCACAACTTCTTTAAGCTTGCTTTTTCGTTTCCCTTTTTAATGTTGGGATATCCCAGCACAGCAATCCTGCATCATGTCCCGTTTTGATCTCAGTGAGTCAATGTTCCGGAAACACAATATGGAAATCATGCTCCAAGGGCAGGCAATTCTTCTGCCTCCGTCTTTTGCAAGCGATTGAGCATTTGAGTCACACCCAAGGCAGAGATGGTGGTGGAAACCAACAGCCCTCCCCTTGTGGAAGCCAATGGGAAGGAGAAGCAGGCCGAAGACGACATCGTGCAGAGATGTGGTGGGCAGCCTTATCTGTGCATGGTGCGTAATTTTGGAGCTCTCCCATGGTGGGGGGGGAGTGCTTTAAATTGTGTCTTTTTTTTCCCTCACCACCTGGCAAGGAACCCTCCTAGAATTCCTACATGTAACCCTCTGGTGTTTTCCCAGTACTTCTGTCTTTTTTCTTTCCATAAAAGAAATCAGTTAAGGAGGAAAAGATGGGCTAGCGGCATCATGATAATGCTAGCAGCCCTCCGTCTGGAAACACCCTTGAAAACTGGCCTCTCCCACCGGTAGTCTTGTGCGGCAACATTCCACTGTATCCACATCAGCATTCAGCCACCAGCTTCTGCTGCAGGTTGAAGACCGGCAAAAGGTCTTACTCTTGACAGCTTGGACCCAGAGGCAATGCTAGAGGGGCGGTCCACCAGGGCTGGAGCCCCGAATCTTTCATTTGGACCCCGGATCTCTGGGAGGCCCTCTGCCCCACCACTCTGCTGTCCATAGGCACTTGCTGAAAGAAAGGGACAGGGGCCCTGATGATCTCTGTTGCATCGGAGCCCCCTGGATGAGCTGGCTTTTTGCCCACATGTGCTTTACCTCCTGCTGCCCCCCCCCCTTGAATCTTTCTGCCTGAGGTTTTTTTCTGATATCAAATGCCCTCCTCTCCCCTGTCCATACATCCCTTTGTACAAATAGGGTGTTCTTAGGAGACAGGGTCTCCTAAGAACATATTCAACATATGCAAATTTGTGCATATATATTTTTTGTCCTGTGGGCCTGAGCCCCGGATCTTTTTGGTACCTAGCACCGCCCCTGCTTGGAATATCCCCCCACCCCACCCTCCAGTGTCACTCTGGTCTCGTCTTTTCCTAGCAACGTTCACTGTACAGCTCAGCACTCTCGGGAGGAAGAAGAAACCACAAGGCAGGAAGTGCCAAGTCACTTGCGCCAAGCCCCTTGGCTGCCCTGGGACCGAACGCGTGAGAAACAAGCCTGCACGCCTTTTCTCTCTGGACATCTCCAGGCTCACGTTGGGAGGTTTTTGTCGTACTACGAGAGGCGACTGCTGGAATAGCTGTCGCTGCTTCTGAGGTGCGTCTCTTGCAGCCTCTGCAGGAGGTGGGAACAGGATTATGCTCCCAGCTCTCCCTTGGCGACCCGGGTGTCCCCTATGGCGTCCGACAACAATCTTTCTGCTTTGCTCATATAAAACCTCTGTAAATTAGGGTGCGGGGTCCAGTAACTGGGAGCATCCAGTCCAAATTTGGCCTCGTGACTAGCTTGCTCCCCCCAGGGGCCAACATGGGGGCAAAAGAGGGGTGTGGAACCAGGGCTGCCTCCCAGTTTGTGTGTGGGGGGGGAGGCAGCAAGATGCCCTGTGGTGGACCTCCCTCCTATGTTGGTGGAATCCAGTGGACTTACCTGGTGGCGGTAGCAAGTGGAGATGAGCAGCAGTGCCGTGTTGAGTGGCTGATGGCTTGGATCCACCATTTAAATTTCTCTCCCACAATGTCCCTGACATAACATTGCTCTGGGCATTGTGGGACATTTAAATAGCATCTCTCTCTCTCTCTCTCTCTCTCTCTCACACACACACACACACACACACACACACACACACACACTGCCTGCACTGGGGCTATAGTGGGAAGGAAATGAAAGCTGCACCACGCAAGGGGTCCAGAGCAGGTGTTGGCACCATGGTAAGCCCATCCCGCGCATTAGAACCTCAGCAGCTGCTCAAAAGATGTTGTGTGTTGATGCTGGGCTTGCGTGGAATGAATTAGATCCATTGCAAGAGGAATGACATTTTGGGTGGGTTGGAGTAGAGATATTGACCCTCCACCCTTGACCATATTCAAAGCGTTCCCCCACCCTGACGCCATAATCTTGATACTGACCAGGGGCCAGGGCTGCAGCTAATGGGTGTGTTGGAGTATAGGATCTAGATACTGAATGCTGATAATCTGGGATCATGAGAACTAGAAACTTGTTTGGGCGGAAAGCAAAACACAGACATTCTTGGAATTCTGTGTTAGCAGCGGTGTAGTGAGGCCAGGACTCACAGGGATGCTGCCCCTGCATTTTTTTTATTAGCAGGGATGCCGATGTCATCTGCCACCCCTGTGAGAATTCCCTGTGCCCTCTGAGTTTAGCTACAGTCCACACTGTAGCTGAGGGGAAATTAATTTTCCCATCAAGGATGTACTGTTCCCTTTGTAATGCAAAGTATTTGGGTTGGCTTGGTCTTGAATGGGCAATTCGGACCCACTAGCTTTACAAAAGACCTGCTGCTAGAGGAGATGAAAACTGGTAGAACTGGTTTGTTGATGTGGATTAACACCAGTGCCTGCATTTTTTGGACTCTCCTTGGGGGTGTGGCTATGGAGACTGTCACAATGAGCGCCTGCACTTCAACATTTACAAATACGTTGCCGGTGCCGTGTGAAAGCCACTGGGTTGTATTTTTATTGCAGGGCATATTCCACAGTGTGTGGATCCTAGTCTTTCTGCTACTGACTCTTAGCTGCTAATTGTAATGTACAGCAATGGATACCTGATACTGCACAAGTGCTAAATCGAAAGGGCCCTATTGTGGCATTGATACTGGAGAGAGAGCAGTTGCTTCCACACTCTGGAATTGCGGTAGTTTGTATGCTCAGTTTTTTCTCCCTCCTTTTCCCCTCTTCCTGCTTTTTGAAACCTCTTGCCTGATTTAAGAGATCTGGAGATCTCAAAAGCTTGCTTGCAATTTGTGCATTTGGGGTTTGTCCTTAGAAAGGTACAGCCTGACTGTGGATTTCGGATTTTTTTCTTACGGACCAGCATGACTTAATTTGTTTCATGTGCGAATTGTAAATGGCTGTACATTGGGGGACATTGTATACTACTGTGCTGGTGACAATGTTCCAGAAGGAGTATATTATAGATCTACTTATGTGTAAATTCTGCAATGAAAAGTGCATCTGGGTAGGGTTTTGTCACATTGTGGTAAGAGAATAGATAATTCTGTTTATTACACATCAGGAATGACTCAGTTTCACTTCAGTTTCCTGAAATCAAGTAACAAACAGTTTTTTTCAGTGCTCTTCTAATGCACTCCTCAGCAATTTTGCCATTGTTAAAAATGCTTTCACTTTATGCGTTTGAGAAATGTATAGTTTAAAATCAAATGAAATTTCTAAACCTGCAGCTGGCTTCACTTTGGCCGTGGAGTGAAGCCACTATCAGGTGGATCCACAATTGGCTACAGAATCTGACTCAAAGGGTGCTTATCAATGGTTCCTTCTCAAACTGGGGAGAGGTAACGAGCGGGGTACCACAGGGCTCGGTCCTGGGCCCAGTGCTCCTCAACATTTTTATTAATGGATGAGGAGGTGCAGGGAATGCTTATCAAATTTGCAGATGACACAAAGTTGGGTGGAACAGCTAATACTCTGGAAGACAGAAACAAAATGCAAAGAGATCTCGATAGGCTGGAGTGCTGGGCCGAAAACAACAGAATGAAATTTACGTAATAGGGATAAATGCCAAGTGCTGCACCTAGGGAAAGGAAACCAAATGCAGAGTTACAGAATGGGGGACACTTGGCTCAACAATACCACAAGTGAGAAGGATCTTGGAATTGTTGTAGATCACAAACTGAATATGAGCCAGCAATGTGATGTGGCTGCAAAGAAGGCAAATGCTGTTTTGGGCTGCATTAATAGAAGTATAGCTTCCAAATCGCGTGAAGTGATAATTCCCCTTTACTCTGCACTGGTTAGGCCTCATCTTGAGTACTGTGTCCAGTTCTGGGCACCACACTTTCAGAAGGACGTAGACAAACTGGAGAGGGTTCAGAGGAGGGCATCAAGGATGATAAAGGGACTGGAAACAAGGCCCTATGAGGAGAGACTGAAAGAACTGGGCATGTTTAGCCTTCAGAAGAGGAGACTGAGGGGAGATATGATCGCACTCTTCCAGTACTTAAAGGGTTGTCACACAGAGGAGGGCCAGGATCTCTTCTCAATCATCCCAGTTTGCAGGACACGGAATAATGGGCTCAAGTTACAGGAACCCAGATTCCACCTAAACATCAGGAAAAATTTCCTGTCAGAGCAATAAGACAATGGAGCCAACTACCTAGGGAGGTGGTGAGCTCTCCCACTCTGGGGGCATTCAAGGTGTGGCTGGACAGCCATCTGTCGGGGATGCTTTGACCTGGATTCCTGCATTGAGCAGGGGGTTGGACTCGATGGCCTTGTAGGGTAGGCCCCTTCCAACTCTACCCGGGCTACTTGTATTGCAAGACGTCGCTTGTTTATCAAGTCAAAATTTATTTTAAATATTTGCTTGTCTTGCAAAACACTCTCAGACCAAGTTACTTGCAATCCAAAGTATTACTGTAATAATAATAATAATAATAATAATAATAATGCAAAAGGGAACAAATCTGCATAAAAATTACATATGCTAATTCATATGTTTCTATGCAAAATTGGAAATAATTATCATAATTTACAGAGAAATACATCTTACCAGGTGACCAAGGAAGCTGTCTGCCTGCCCAGTCCGCTGTCCACTCAGTCTGCTATCTTCCACATGGACAACTTCAAGTTGTCTGCTCTTCCTTCTTATGGTCCTTTAAACTTCAGATGGAGGACTATTCTCTGTAAAGCAGGACACGTGGTCACCCCAGGCAGACATAATAGTGGTCTAATTCGGTAATTTTAGACTCTGAACATCACTGTCTTCTGCCCCTCCTCTTTCAATGGCAATGTACTTCACTTACTTTAAAACGCAGTGAGCCTGCCCTGCTCAGTTCAGGGGGTCCTCCAGCTCGTTCTGCGGAGCGGGGCCCTGGACACCTTGCCCCACAGTCCTAGCCTGATGGCAACACTGAAACATAGCGGTCTATTTCAGCCCAAATGTAATCGTATACATAATCAAACTATGGGTCCATCTAGCCCAGGAATGTAGAATTTATTTATTTATTTATTTATTTATTTATGTATGTCCCGCCTTTTTTCCTACAAGGAACCCAAGGAGACTTACATAATCCTCTCCATTTTATCCTCATGACAACCCTGTGAGGTAGGTTAGGCTGAGTGTCAGTGACTGGCCCAAAGTCACCCAGGGAGCTTTGTGGCCAAGTGGGGACTAGAACCCAGATCTCCCTAGTCCCAGTCCAGCACTGTCGCTACTATGCCACACTGGCTTTGAGGCCGAGGTCCAAATTCCATTCTGGAGAAGCTTTCAGGCAAAGGCATATTTTAACTTCACCCTCTCCCTGCCAGTAGCTACACCTGAGGAGAGGCATTTCAACCTTTCAGAATGGGGGAAAAACCTGCCCCAAAGCTAGGAAACCCTCAAATGATAGGTGCTTGGAGGAAAGGGGGATGATGTAGTCTGATCTTGTTAATCTGACCAGTGGTGGCTCTACAACTGGGTCTGCCTGTGATACTGTGAACAAGAATGGAGCCAGGATCCTTCCTCAGGCAGGCAGGAGTCCTGCCACCAAGCCTCCCTAAGTGAAGCAAAGGGAGGTACCAACTGGCAGCACCGAAACAATTGTGCAAAATGCAGGTGCGCAATGACAGCACCCTTCCGCCAATAGCTCCTTCCTCCACCTCAGGTACGTGGACCCTCAAGAATCGAGAGATCAGCATACAATCAGGGGATTTCCAAAATAACAACAACAATAATGCTCTGCCTGCATTCACAGCCTACTGCAATCATGTTTTCAGAAACCTTTAAAAAAAAAATATTGGTACATGGTAGATGGAAAGGGTATTTAATTTTTAATTAATTATTATTATTTTTTAGTGAAACAAGAAAGCTGTGATTCTTGCAGCGTTTAGGGATTCAGACCTTGACAATTCCCCCTGGCTGGCTGTGGATGGACTTCTTCCTTTCTTTCCCTGCTAAGAGGGCCAGGGCACACAAACACACACACACACACCATTCCCGACTGTTTCCCCCTCCTCTTGAAAATGCAAATGGACAGTCAGCTTGGGGTGTACCAAGCGAGCGTGCCCACGCAATTGGGCAAACTTCTTGAAAGGGCTCCTGTGTGTGTGTGTGTGTCTTTTCCTTGAAGGAGAGCGGGGATCCCAGGAAAGGGGGGGGGCAGGGAGCATGATTACCATGCTGGTCATGTGTTCGAGGCAGCCCGTCTCTCCCTCTCTTTCTCTTGTTTGATCCCAATAGGGGAGCTGAAAGAGGGGAGGGGAGGGGAGGGGAGGGGAGTCCTCCTTTAGCACGGGAAGATAGGAAGATGATGGGGAGCTGGAGGAGGAGGAGGAGAGGCACGGATGCGGTACACACTGCTCCCATGGAATAGGGGGCCCAGGGGGGGGCCTTCGCTGGAGTCCCCGCAGCCTTCTTTGGGGCTCACAGAGAGAGAAGAGGTAGGACCTGGATGATGGATGTAGTTTGCAGGGCCCCCGCCAAGGGCAGGCAGGCTGGGAGCCGGCAGACAAAGAGCTCAAGGAAAACGAGGACAAATGCTGGATGTTGCCTGGTTCCTCTTTGTCTCCGAGGTCCGCCCCGCTTCCCGGTGGCAGCTTTGCGCTCTGTGGGCAATCGGTCCTCTCCTCTTGGACACGCTCAGGGGCTGGCGGAGGTGGGTGGGTGACTATCACGGAATGGGATGCTGCCTGCCAGAGCACCTCGGCAGGGTTCTCCACAGTGTGGTTGTTGGGGGGCCGGCGATGGGAACGCGGCATGCGCTTGTGTCGCTCAGGCCCAAACAGAGGGGTTGGGTGGGTCGTTCTAGGTGGCAAATGCACTCGTGAAGGCGTCCTCATTCCAGGAATATCATTTTTTAAAAAACTGTCCTAGAGAAAAGGTGGGTATGCAGGCTTTCTGGGGGAGTGGTCCTTTCTTTCAGCTGTCGGTGTTTCCCCCCATCTCTGCTGACTATCTGATTGCCCTCCTGGACAGTCAAGACTCTTGATTATATATATATATATATATATATATATATATATTTATATATATATATAATCAGCTGTGTTGGACTACAAGCTCTGCTGGATGGGGGACTATGGGAGTTGTAGTCCCACATATCTGGAGTGCACCAGGTTGGTGAAGAATGAATATATATATATTCCATATCTTAATTTGTGGAGTACTTCTACAATTGATGTTTTTTGTTAATGCAGCTCTGCAGTGAGGAGGCAGCCTGTGCTTCTCATACAACAGTTGCGGAGACAAAGGCAGTCTCTCAGGTCCAAGTCTGAGATATGGAAAGATTCCCTTGGTGTAGAAATCTAGCTTGTCACTGACAAGGCTTCTAATCTAGCCTTCTCTCTGTCATGCTAGATTATTTTATTTTTTTAATGCACCTCAGGCCCTCCCCCGCCATTGAATTTGCCATCAACATTGCCACAGTGGTGGCAAAAAAGCAGCAATTGTGCTTGAAAACCGCGCCTTGTTTCGAAATAGGACTCATTGGGAGTGCAATTCTGCTTTCAAACAAGGTATCTGCTCCCCATGCACCTTGTTTTCAAGCAAAATCACTGATTTATTTACTCATTTAATACATTTATATCCTGCCTTTTTTCCTCCTGCAAGGAACCCAAGGCGGTTTACATAATCCTCCTCCTCCTCTCCATTTTATCCTCACAACCACCCTGTGAGGTAGGTTAGGCTGAGAGTCAGTAACTGGCCCAGAGTCACCCAGTGAGCTTCATGGCCATATGGGGACTAGAACCTGTATCTCCAAGTCCCCGAACAGCAACTGTGACAGCAGGAGTTGGGGGGGACAGGGGAGGCCACAAAAAGGGCCATGGGGCCCCACATGCAGCCTGGGAGCTACGTGTTGCCCACCCCTGCCTTAAGGGCTGACTGTAGCCAAGTGGCTGAGGGGCTGTGCTGTGAACCGGGAGGTCCTGAGTTCAAACTTTACCTCCACCATGAACTCATTATGTGGCTTTAGCCCCTTCCCTTCACCCCACACCCCACCCCCACCCAGTCAGCAACATGCATATTGGCCTATCTTATGGGATTGTGTTGGAAGTACCATATTTATTATTTATTTATTTATTTTATTTATTTATTTATTACATTTGTTAATCGCCCATCTGGCTGGCAATCCATTATTGTTGTAATGCTGATGGCAAGAAGGAGACTGTAGCTGGTGTCGGGTGTTGAGAGAGAAAGGTGGGAGCAGCACCAAACACAAAAGAGAGGGGGGGGGAGAGAGAGAGAGAGACTCAAAATGGTACAAAATAGTAAATTGCCCGATGCAAGTCAGTGAAGGCACAAGAATCCGCTTCTCCCAAGAGTGGTGGCACTGTTAGGGCGACCCCTAGGCCTGTGATTTATGCTGGCTCAGCTCAGCTTGTCTGAGCGTGGAAAGCTAAGCAGGGTCAAGCCTGATTATTACTTGGATGGGAGACCCCTCCTCTAGTTTCCTGCATGGAGCAGGGGTTTGGACTCGATAGCCTTGTAGGCTCCCTCTAACTATGATCTATGAAATCTATTAATCGCCCCAAAGTGGAAATGCGTCACCAAGAAAGAGGATGGTGATTTGCATAAAAATTGCATATGCTGATTTATATGTACAGATGCCAATTTTGAAATTTTACAGTTTAAAGAGAAATGCAGTACATCTCAGACCGGTGCGCCTGCCTGTTCGGTGTGCCTGCCGTCTGGGTGCCCACTGTGGATGGGCAGCAGTTCTTACGGCTTTTAACCTTTAAAGCGGAAGTGGACAGGGCAGCCATTCAACAGAGGATGCCTTCGAATAGAGGACAGCTCTCTGCAAAAGAGGACACATGGCCAGCCTAATACGCACACCTCACCTATAAGCCAAAGGCACCGTAGGTGGACCGGCAAGAAGCCGCTTTGGGAGTGTGCTCACGCATTCAGAATCACAGCCCACAGTGGCAATTCAGCAGATTACACACTCCCTAGGGATTGGGACCCATCGGTCGCTTTCAGTGGATTTGTTATGCCTAAACATCTTTGGCCTTCCCCTGTCATACTTCCAAACATAATATGATTCCCCGCTCATTCAGCGCATACTTGTGGCTGCGATGGGATGTCTTACCTAAGTTTGTGGCAAACATGACTCCACCCTTGCTGCCCCATATGCAGTGGCGGCTGGTGACTCCTCTTTCGGTGGGGCTCCTAATCCATTGCAGGTTTTATTTGGAGCTTTATAGGAGCTAATTTCCTGCTTTTTCTGCCAACAAAAAAGGGGGGCTCTCTGGAAGGTCCAGGCAGGCTAAATAACCCCCACATGGCCAGTGGGCTTCATTAAGCTTGGTGGTGTCACATGTTGGTAGGTCATCGTGAGTGGTTTATTTATTTATTTGTAATATTTCTATACTGCTAAGTATTCAAAGGAAAATCCCTTAGTGGTTTACATATATATTAAAATCACATTTAGAATGCAATTTTAAAAACAATTCCAATTACAGTAATAATAACACAGGAGCAGTAAAATGGAGCAACATCATTCATTTAATTGCGATCCAGGGAAAACCTGGATGAAAGATGCCACATTTTCTGCCTCCTGAACTGCACGAGGGAGTTTTCTCCACAGGGTGGGTGCCGCTACTGAGAAGGCCTGCCGTCAAACTATTACACAGCGAGATTCCAATAATCTTGGAATGACCAGCAAGGCCTCCTCTGATGATCTAGGATTGGTTGGGTATATATGAGGGAAGGCGGTCTGCTAGGTATCCTGGTCCTAAGTTCTGTAGGGCTTTGTATGACAATAGCATAACCTTGAACATGGCTCGGCAGCTAATAGGCAGCCAGTGCAGTTCTTTTAACACAGATCTTATCTGAGCATAGGTGGGTGTTCCCAGTGAGCACCCTAGCTGTGAACTTTGGTTGGCCACAGGATACTCTTGAGAGCTCTGGTGCATAGCAGCCTCTTCTTCATCCGCTAGGAATTCCTGTGGCAGTTGGCACTGGTGGTGGAATTCCGGGGTTACCAGGCTGGCCTAGGTATTTCTAGTTTCCACTCCATATTTCCAGGTGTGAGCTGGACCCCTTCATGAGAGCACAGGTGGGCACACCGATATTGTGCTGGTGACACAGGTCAGCAGCTGGGAGAACCAGTTTTCAAGCTGACGGGGCACACGTTGGGCAGCTTGCTTCCACCGCCATGAGTGAGCAACAGCCGAGGTGAAGGCAGGCCTCAAGTCCTTCCCAGTGGGAGGCCTGAGTCAGCAGCTGAGGCAGGAGATACTCTGTCAGCACCGTACAGCTGTGCAACTGGTGAGTGTCTAGCAGTGCCGTACGTGTCCGAGGTGGGGTGTGCTGACATCATTTCGGGCTACTCATGAGCCAGGCATCTCCACGCTGCTGACAGAGCCACCCCCTGCCTCAGCTGCTGCTACATCTCTCCCTCTAGCAAGGACCCGAGTCCTCGTCTCCTGCAGCTGCTACTTGGGGACAGCGGCCAATTATTGCCTGCCATGCTACCCTATGCACCTTTGTTGGCAGTGCCGGCTCTTGGTTTTAGAGGGCCTTTGGGCAATACCCCCTCAATGGGCTCCCTCCCTCGGTGAGTCTTATCTTCTCACCACCATTGTCACTGGCTGCTCTTGCTCCTCATCTTTCTCATCATTGTTTCTGCTTGCTGGCTTGGCAGGCAGAGAGCCAGGGAGCAAGTCAGCAGTGGCATCTCCTGCTCTTCCTTCCCATCACCACCGTTGTCTGGGCCAGAATGAGAGGCAGGTGAACAATCGGGTTGTTTGGGTGAAGAGGAGGAACAAGTCTAGTGGGCTCTTGGCAATGGGCCCCTGCTGTGGTGTGGGCCCTTGGCAGGTGCCCAACCATACCTACCCTTGACGCCGGCCCTGCTTGTGGCCGCACAACCAGGCTTAAAGGCAAAATAGTTCTGTGAGTTGCCACATTCTAGTCCATGATCTTCCTTAAGGTCTGGTGTGTTTGAAATGCCTGGGGCCAATTCAGCAAGACATGCGAGCAAAAATATGGGGGATATCCCATGCCGGGATAGATGAAGTCACTGCTTAGGTAGAGACACTTGGGTCCTTCCCACCTAAAAGTCACCAGGCCCCTGCAATGGGAGAGGATGATGCCATTGGCTCCAGCTGTGTGGTTCCTTCATGTATACGTTGCTGGAGCAATGTGGGAAGAAAAACCACAGGGAAGCGACTCCCATGCTGCTCTGGGAACAGACAGAGTGGTCCTAACACCTTCTGTCTCCATCCAGAGAAAGGTGGGGAGGGAGACAGTTGGCCGTAAGCAAGAGGAGGAGAGAATTCCCCGTCTAGCATGTACATTCCTACATTTATATCTCCCTCTCCTACCACCCTGAGGCAAAAGGGCAAGGAGTTTTGGGAAGCCAGGCTGTACTGTAGTACATTTCAGCGGCCAGATTCAGCTCCTTGGCTGCTGGTTGCTGACCCCTATTGTGAGGGCTTCCAGGCGGTCTGCTTTCTCTAGCGATAGTAGTACTTTTGCAAGTGACTGAACGCTAGCCTGCCAGACACTTGCAAGGTGGATGTAAACTGATCCAATTCTCATATCGATCGCTGCTCGTCTAAACACACCAGCAGGGTCAGCAGCATGGAGGGAAGGAGCAGCTGCTGTGCAAAAGTAGCAACGGCCCTTCCAAAGTCCTGTGCTAAAAGGTTCATTTTCTCTGGAGTACTTCCCTGTTTTGCTTCTGGGTTTGTGGCTAATGTTGCTGGGGAAGCTGATGTTTGGATTGCCCTAAGAAATCAGGGGCAGAGCAGGTCAGTCCCTGTTGACTATGTAACATAAGAGGAGTCCAGTTGGATCCAGCCGAAGGCCCACCCCATCCAGCGTTTCGTTCCTGACAGTGGCCGGACAGATAACCCTGGGAAGTAGGATGGCTACGCATCACCAAAAATGAAGACAAAAGAGGACACCAGTTTGCAGAACATGTGCATACATATACAGATTTCTACGTATCAGTGCAGAATTAGAAATAAAAGCTATTATTTAAATAGAAATACAGAACATCGCACCACAGCGGAGAAAACTGATTAGGTGACCTGTGTAGCTACTCAGTCTGCTGTCCAGGTGCTAAGTGTGCATGGGCAACTTCAAGGCCCCGGGGCTCTCTTTTTCGGGTGTTTTGACTTTTAACCAGACTTGGACTGGACACCTCTTGGGCTGGACACATAGAGGACTGCCCTCGGACAGCTCTCCAAAATAGAGGACTGTCCTCTGTAAAGTAGGCCACCTGGCCCCTCTACGGGGAAGCCCAAATGCAAGTCATGTAGGTAACGGCTCTCTCTTGTTTGAGAGGAAACAGCCAAACCGGAGATACACTGCCTCTGAATATGGAGGTTCCACAGGGCCATCCCAAGCCATTTTGCTGCCTGAAGCAAAGAGCAAGATGGCGCCCTCCCTGCATTCCATTTACAGAAGCTGACCAGACTGGCAATAGAATCTCAGTTCAACAACTGTGACGGGGCAGTATCTTAGAGTGTTGGACTGGGACTTGGGAGATCCGGGTTCTAGTCCCCGCTCGGCCATGAAGCTCACTGGGTGACTTTGGGCCAGTCACTGACTCTCAGCCTAACCTACCTCACAGGGTTGTTGTGGGGATAAAATGGAGGAGTGGAGGATGATGATTATGTAAGCCGCCTAGGGTTCCTTGCAGGAAAAAAGGCGGGGTGTAAAGTATAATAAATAAATAAATAAATAAAGGGGAAACATGTCAGACTGCCTAGGGCACACAGCTCTGTCTTCCAGCAGATGGACATGACCAGGGTCTGCTACTGCTGCCCCCTCTGCTCCACCAAGCATCTGCCACCTGAGGCAACTGCCTCACTCTGCCGAATGGTAGGGCCGGCCCAGAGGCTCTGTCTAGCTTTTGTGACCAATAACCACTGAGAGACCTTCTCTCTAGGCCACGTTTAGCACCATCTAAACCAGGGCCAGCATCTCTGGGCAGCAAATAAGGGAATAAGTATTTCCTTTTATTTGTCCTAAACCAACTGTCAATCAGTTTTTTGAGTGACCCTGAGTTCTTGAGGAGGGAAGGATTATAAGTGAGGGAGGAGGGAAGTTTCTTGTAATATCAGAACTTGGTGGTCTCCTAGTGAAATTGGAAGAGCAGCCATGGCACGAGGTGTTTACACTGGGGGGCATAGCTGTCTTCTCAGAGGAGGAGGTGGCTCTGTCTACCTCTCTTAGCACCAGGGTTTGGGAGAATGTATAGGTGTACGAGAATTTCATTTCCATTCGCAAATGATGCAAACATGTCCTGTTCGCAACCCTGAACGCTAACACAAGCAGGAGTGCTTTTTTCAAGAAACATTAGCAAATTCCCGTGTTTGCTATCGCATCCGAAACCTGTGTATTTTTTTTCTTAATGCCCACTTTGAAATGTGCATTTTAGAAAATACATATTTTCACACTTTAATCGATGGCGGGAAAGTGTGCACTTTTGAAAAATGCGCACAGAAATGCACACTTTTCCCATTTGAAATGCGCTCTTTTTTCTCGCAAGCTGAAAACCAAGCCAAAAACGGGAGCAACCCGAAATGAACTTCAGAGTGAGTTTCGGGGAATTTTGGCAGGCTTGAAAATCACTAGTTCTCCCATCCCTAGGGAAATGTTACAGGCGCAACCTTTGGGTGTGCAGGATTTCTTTCCCTTACCACTAAGTGACCGCAACCAGCCACCACACACGCCTGGGATTAAGGGGTAAGGGTTTCCTGCCCGGAGACGGCCAAGCGAGGCTCTAGTAGTGGCGTCTCTCCTATCGTTCCTCCTTTCAGAGGACAAACCTCTGGCAAGATGCCTTCCCCTCCTCATGAACCAGCTGCCATGTGGTGTGAGGGGTCTCTTTCCCTCTGGCGCTTGCATTGTTTGTGGAAAAGCTTCAAGTGGTTGACAGCTACAGGGCGCCCTGCCATCTCTGCTTGGCTACAGCATGGTGTTGTATGCTTTAAAAAAAAAAAAAAAAAATCTTTCTGAAGAATTCTCTCGCTGCATACAAGAGGCCAACTGGATTCGGCCTGGCTCGTCTGCTGCTGTGGAAACGGGTTGTGAGGGGCGAGGGAAGGGTGCATGAGCTGGACCTGTGCCTGCCCCCAGCAGAAGGTGTCTAGGGAGGCTTGTTGATACAGACTTGTTTGCATCTCTTCATGGGAAGGATAAGGACATCATAAGCCTTGGAGGAATGACTGCATAAGTTGCAATTGTCCTGGTTTTTCTGGGACCGGCCCCTGGTAAATAGTTGCCCCTTTTTTTCTTTTGGAGGGAGATTTTGGGGGTAGCTTTATGTTACTAGTGTGCGCGCACATGCATTGGAGTTGCCCTACCTTAGGTTTCAGACACCTCTTTGGGTCTCTGAAATGAAGGGCCAAACTACATGTCATGCTAGAGATGTCATTAGGAAGCCCTTCAGATGTTTTGGATTTCAATTCCCATCAGGCCCAGCAAGCATGGCTAATGGTAAAAAAGAAGTGGCTTACGCTGGCTCAGCTTGTCTGAGTGTGGAAAGCTAAGCAGGGTCAGGCCTGGTTATTACTTGGATGGGAGACCCCTCCTCTAGTTTCCTGCATTGAGCAGAGGGTTGGACTCGATAGCCTTGTAGGCTCCTTCCAACTCTATGATCTATGAAATGCTGGGTATTGTAGTCCACAGCATCTGGAGGCCCCCAGGTTGGGGGACAGCTGGTTTAGCGATATATTTGTGGTTTGAAATTAGGCACACCCATGCCCCAGAAATATGCAGGAACTTTTAGAAAATCAGGTTGTTCAGAAGCTTCTCCGATCCTGGGGAAATCCTGTTTCCTTACTTTGCAACACGGTGCCTCAGCCAAGCTTCCAAACTCCTGGGCTCCTTGCCAGAACTCTTCCACTGCCCCCTCCATTTCCCCAGCACAGCCCTTTGGAGATTCCCCCCCCCCCGCTACATATTCAGATCAGTTGGCTAAGCTTCTCTTCACAGCTCGAGGTCTGTCGGAAACATTGCCAGCAAAGTTGGAAAGTAGCATATCTACATTCATTTCTCTTTTTTTCTTTCTTTCTTTTTTTTTTTTTTTTTTTTGCTGCTTTCCCAGTGAGTCCGATCCCTCTTGGGCAAGTGTGGCCACTGACCAGGATGCATACAGCGTGGAAGATGTGTGCAAAGGGAGCGCTAGTGTTTTCATGGCCTCTGTTGAGGCACAAGGTGGTACCGCACTCCTTGACCCCCTTCCTCCTCATCCCCGGATGGAGGTGAAGAGAGGGCTGTGCCTTGTGCTGCTCAACCGGTGCCTTTGGAAGTTCTGTGACAGGGGTGTTGAACCACTTTCGGCCCGAGGGCCGAATTCTATTTTGGAGAAGCATGGGGGGGCCCTGCGCATTCCAGTGATGGACGGGGCCAAGTGCAAAAGGGGCGGGGCCGAAATGACAAAAAACAAAAACAAACCAGCATATGTTAGCTGAGAGCTCTTACTGCTGGTAGCTAAGACAGGAGATGCATTTCAACCTCTTAGATTGGGGGAAAAACAGCACAAAAGTGGGGAAACCACCAAATGATGTGGTATGGCAGTGATGGCGAACCTATGGCACAGGTGCCACAGCTGGCACGCAGGGACCTCTCTGTGGGCACTCGAGCCATTGGTCACCAGATCGCGAAAAGACTGTCCCCTTCTGCAAAACACTAATGATCTTGTTCTTTCTCACAGTGTGGAACAGAATGATTTTATTCTAGAATTCCTGTTACAGAATTCTTTTCTACATTGTTATCACATTTAAAAGATTTTGAAGAATGATGCACAGAGCATGGCTTGGATGTAAAGCCCTAACAGTTGACCTGAGTGCTGCATGTGTTGCTCTCAAACTAACGGAGTATGAGCCAAGGTTTGACAAATTATCAGCATGCATGCAAGGGCAAAAATCACATTAATTGTGCAAAAGCATGCCTAATGCAAACTTTTACCTAATGCAGTGTTTGCAGTCCAAGACATAAAGTGTTTAAAATGTGTTAAGCACGTTTAGTTTTCTTGTTTATCTTGCTCATCCTAGTACAGGTTGACTTTTACTTTTACTAATCCGACACCTGTAGAAGCAGGGAAAGGTCCTGGGGTAAAGCTTGCCCCATACAATTGGGTCATTCCATGTAAAATCAACCAATGAATTTACCTGACCGTCACCGATTTTGAAAAAACTTGGTGAACTTGTTGGGTCTGCTGAGAAAATAAGCTGCTCCAAAAATTATACTTCTGGGACAAAAACTTTTGGAGATATGGCAATCAAAAATAGGAAGAAAAATGTTATTTTTTGTGTGTCATTAAAATTACAGTAATTCCAGTTCTACAGAACCTAGAAGGTTAATCATGGTGTTGATGGAAAGCCTTTGAAATGATCTTTCATTTGATATGTAACATACCGTAAGTGTTTTTTTGGAATAAATATATATTCAAGGTCAAATAGTAAAATGTGACCTTGAATTCTGCAAAAACTAATTTTTTTTTCTCCATGATTTTTGTTTTAGTATTTCATCTGACAGTGCTTAATACATGTACCAATTTTCAAAATCGGGTTCTTAAGAGAAAACGAGTTACATCTTTTTGGGCGCTCTGTGTGTATGCATCACAGTTCATATGAATTGCTATCTCACTGTACGTATCTTAAGAAAATATGCATTATCACTTAGGTTTTGAATAAAGCATTGTGCTCAAGTACAAGCTACCCTGTCATAATTGTGCAGTTCTAAATTAGGTATTCTTCACAATAGCATACTTCTGACATTTTGTGTAGAATAATGATACTTCCTCTGGCTGGTCATTCTGGTATGAAATCAATCAAAGAATATTTCCAACTGAAAGCAAATTGCTTAAGATTTGGTGAACTTGTCCTGCTTATTAAAAAATAAGTTGCAGGGCCTATTGTTTTCAGAAGAATGAGGTTTAAAATAAATATTTTAAAAAAGGTACTCACCAGTATGCTTGGGGAAAACATGTTCATTTTATTTTTTTCAAATAAATATACAGAAGTTTGACCTTGAATAATGACAAAAAACTCCTTTTGTTTTAAATAACGTTTAACATCCCTGGAAACATGTATTTGATTTCAAAATGGGACTCTTACTAACATAGTTATTTTGATTTACGGTACTTAGATGTGGGCTTGAAAAACCATTATTGTGCATAGATGAGATTTTACATTTTACGTTTATATATGCTGATCAGTTTTTATGCAGTTCAAATATTACTTGCTAACATTTTGTTAACAAGTCCTAAATTAAGGAGCTTTTCATAACAGTAGTTTCTAGTCTTGAAGTTGCTGCTTGACACTCTTTGTTAGTGTATAGAAGTGCCCTGTTTGGCAACAAGGATCAGCTTTTGTCAAAACATCTGAAGATGGTATCCATAGGACATCTTGTTTATCTGGATACATAAATGATTTTGCTGGTCCAGCTGGATGAAGAAAGCTCACTAACACTTCTGCTCTCTGATCATCTGTTTGTAAAACACAACCTAACCACCAACAAATCCTCGTATTTCTTGCAATTCCAGTTCTCCTTCTTTAATAGTCACTACTGTCTCTTTTCTGGATTCGCATTGAAATGAATTTCTTTTAGTAGCAACAGTGTGTTTTGTTAATGGAATTACAGCGTGAATTTTCTGTGTCCCAGGAATCGTCTTGAATTCTCAAAGCGACATTTCAGAAGCTTTTCTTCCCGTTCATAATCTTTACTTGTGGTGTATTGAAATGCAACCTGTGTGATGTTCTCCTTTGCCCAATCAAAGAGTTGATGAGGGGTCATGATTTGTTTTTCATACGAATGCTACAAACTTGCTCGAGCAGCTAACCTTTTCACAGTGCCACCCAAACCATCACAAGGCCCTTTTCCATGCGATGTGGCAAAGAAGTGCCATTCTGCATCGATACCGAAATCTGACTTATGCTTACTTAAGTTGTTGATGTTTTTACTGTTTTTATACTGTGCTGCTGCACCATCAGGGAAATAATAGATCTTAGTTATGCTACCTGTAGAAATGGTGTGCAGGAATTCAACAATTTGAAAAGTCATGACACATTGCAGCAGAAGTGGGGTCGGCACTTGTCATAGCTTCAGCCCTGCCTTTTTCTTTCTTATCAGAATCTGTGAATAAAGCTTGATTTAATGTAGACATCCAAAGAGATATACCGGTATCTCTGTGAAGGTTTGAGGCCTACCCATGCCTGGTTTGGTTTCAGCCTGAAGGCCCCGGAAGCTCCGGAAGGGAGAGGGCAGGCTTAAGTTTAATTTCCCTCCAAAAAAATCTGTTTTAAGTGTGTATAAGGGGGTGAAGTTATTCTAGGGAGGTACTGTGCATGTATAAGAACATTCACATCTTCTGAACTTTCCATTCTGGAAATCGGTACATATACTCAAGGTAAACATGGGTTATCTGAGGAAAAAAATCAGCAAAAAAAAACATTTGGTTTTTTTGGAATTCAAGGTCAAATTAAAGAAACCATGTCCTTGAATATTTTATTTCACATGCATGCTTCATGTTACATATCAAATAAAAGGGTAGTTCGAGAGCTTTCATATGACACCATGATTTACTTTCTAGGCCAATCTGAAGGAAGTTATGATACTTTTTGTGTAGTCACAAATGCTGAAAAATCGTGTTTTGGGCATTTTCTGAGCACACTGTACTTTTGCACCGTGAGGTATAATGACCTATAATTTGGTGTATGTTCATTTCTCATGCTGGTCTACCAGTATGCCAGTTTTTTTAAAAATTGCAGATGGTGAGGTAAATTTTTCAAAATTTTTTGGTTGATTTTACATGGAATGACCCAATTTCAGTCTGGCATATACCGGTAATCATATTACAAGTTGAGAATCCCTTATCCAAAAATACATGTGCCTAATTATTTTAAAAGTTTGTATAAATTCCCTTCAGGCTATGTGTAGTACTATAATAATTTTTTGAGTTGATTTTTTTTCCAACAAAAAACTGTTTGTATCATTGAAAGCTCTGTTATTGTGTTTTTCTTTTAAGACAAAAGATGTTAATTAGTTCGGACAACTGTATGAGTTGTTTTTCTAAAACTAACACCTCGGTATACAGGTTTAATTGCAGTGTTGGCACTTTGAAATAAATAAGTTGGTTTTGTGTTGCAGTTTGGGCACTCAGGCTCAAAAAGGTTCACCATCACTGTGGTATGGGGAAGGAGGTGGGGCCAGGGAAAAGGGGCCTGGCCTTCTGGGATCACCAGAGATCTGATTGGCCTCTGGGCCTGAGTGAAATAAAAGGTGCATGTACGGCGTTTGCTTTCTCGCCATCCTTGGGTCTCACCACGCAAGGGTACACTTGCCAATTTTTAACCTTGAAATGAGGGACACCCGTTCACGACAGCGATAGAATGAAAATGTATGGAAAACAGGATTTACATATTTTCTCATTTGTAGCCCACCACCTACTCGCAAGGAAATCGGAGCAGCCTACATAAAGGATTAGCCCACTATTGCTTTCACAACAACACTGTGAGGTAGGTAAGGAAGGAGAGAGAGAGAGAGCCTGGCTCAAGGTCACATGGGGAGTTTGATGGCTGTGTGGGGATCTGCGGCCAGATCTCCCCTGTCCAAGTCTGTTCTACCCCCTTTGCCATATTACCCCTCAGAGGTATCTAACAATGCTTTATTGGTTTTAAATAATTCAAAGTATTAATTCAAGTTTTCAGCCTCCAAACGGAATTCTCATATATCCCTAGGCCCTCCACTCATGTACAATCTCTCACATTATGAATGAAACATGAGAAACTGTGGTATCCTAGATCAGAGTATTTGTCTATCTAGACCAGTATTACATAGTCACAGGCAGTTTGCCTACGTACACTGGTTGCTGGGGAACATGGGCGGGAGGGTGCTGTTGCACTCATGTCCTGCTTGTGGGTTTCTTGAGGGCAACTGGTTGGCTGCTGTGTGAACAGAATGCTGGACTAGATGGACCTTGGTCTGATCCAGCATCAGGGCTCTTATGTTCTTATCTGCTCTGACTGCCAGCAGCTTTCTGTTGTCCCAGGGATTGGACTTGGAACGTTCTGCATGCAACGCATGTACTTTATGACTGAGCTATGCTCTCTTTCCCATATCCCTCAGTTGCAGGGATGGAGAACATGTGACCCGCCAAATGTTGCTGCACGGGAACTCCCATCATCCCTCACCACTGACTATGCTGGCTAGGGCTGATGGGAGTTGCAGTCCACCAACATCGATGGGCCACACATTCCCCAGCCATGCTCTATTGGGATTTCATTTCTTATAGGGGGGAAAGTAATAACTGGGACAACCTAAAAACAGGGCAAATACAATCCATGATTCTAATTGTTATGGACAGACCTCTGGAAATACAACCAATCCATAACCATCAAGAACGGGGAAATACATTACAACCAATATAATACAACCTACCCATAACTGTGAAGAGCAGGGGGCAACCCGGCAATGGGAGATGCAGTTGGATGATCTTGAAGTGTTAGTTCAGTTTTACTGGGTTGTTTGTTGTTAGATCTCGACAGCACAACGTATAACACGACAGTGAACAAATTCAAATAGGTTTTAGTAAAACCAGAACAAATGAAGCCACTTTACATGTTACCCTGATGTTACTGTTAGCAAATAAAATTTCATCCTCCTTTCTCTCTTTCTCTCTTTCTCTTTTTCTTTTTGAAAGGTAGACCGTTCTGTAACTCTATTGCAGCCTTCCCCAACCTGGTGACCTCCAGATGTGCTATACTACAACTCTGATGATCCCACAGCCAGTGGCTGAAGAACACCAGGCTGGGGAAGGCTGCAGTCTGAATTGACACGGCCCAAATACGGTGTGACCTCCTCCATGGGAATGAGGCCTTTGTTGTGTTGCCTGTCTTTTTGCACCAAGTCCTAAAGCAAGACTTCAGGGGTTGCCTTACTTCTGATGGATGGGTGCAAAGCATGAGAAGAGCCCTGCTGCATCAGATCAAAGGCCCATTTAGACATTTTGCTTGCTGACATGAAGCTCAACATCCTGCCCCCCTCCACCCACTCCAGATACATGAATCTTATTTCAACACTGCTAATGGGGCAAAGTCATCAACTGTACCCGAGGGCAGCAGGGTAGATCAGGCAATGCAGGGCAGACTAGTCTAGGGGATTCAGCAGGAATTGTGTGGGCTGCTGCCACCCCAGGCACCTGCCGCCTGAGGCAGCTGTCTCACTCTGCCTAACGGTAGGGCCAGCCCTGCATTCGGTTTCTCACAGTAGACATCCAGATGCCTCTGGGAAGCCCACAAGCCAGACGGGAAGGCAAGAGCCCTCTCCTGCTGTTGTTCCCAAGCAACAAGGCCAGCCCAAGACATTTTGCTGCCTGAGGCCAAGGCCAAGATGCCCCCCCGACTTCCTATTCTATATATAAAAGCCAAATGGAGAGGTAGCTGATTCTTGCTTCAGTGCTGTCTATTGGTGGAACATCCTCCACCGCACCTGAAGCAGCAGACTAACTTAGGGGACGCAGGGCAGGCCAAGCCACCTACAGCTCCCTTCTCCATCATCTTGCTGCCACTTCCCAGCATCTGCTGCCTGAGGCAACTGCTTCACTTTGCTTAATGGTAGGGCTGGCCCTGCCCAGCAATTGGTAATTCAGAGGCACACTGCCCCTGCAGGTAGTGCATAGGCATCATGACTAGTAGCTGTTGATAGCCTTCTCCTCCATGAATTGTGTCCATTCCCCTTGTAAAGCCATCTAAGCTGGTGACTATCACCACGCCTTGTGGCTGGGAGTTCCATATTCAAACATAAGAAGAGTTGAGAGCCCAGACTTGGGTTTAGGCTCAATGTCTCCAGTGCCTCATTGATTCTTGAGGTGGCTGGGGAAATAAAGCAGGAAAGTTAGTTGCCCTGGTCTTCCCCCCCCCTCATGCAACCCTAATTGCAGAAGTGCAACAGGGCAGCGGTGGAAGAAAGTAAGTTGCATGGAGGAACTTCCTGCCCCATTTGGAGTATCTGGCTCAGGTTTGCTTCCCTCTGTCTCTCTTCCTCTTTCAGAGAGTAACCCCGAGGCTCGGTGGTTCAGCATGGAGGAGCAGCCACCTCGAGAGCAGCTGTCCCGGGATGCCCCTTCCCTCAGCACTGGAGACCGGGAGCAATTCGGCTATGTGGGGATTGAGGCAGTGCTGGACCAGATGAGAATCAAGACAATGAAAACTGGCTTTGAATTCAACATCATGGTTGTAGGTGAGCACTAATGCCGGAGCCCTAAAACCCTTAGACCAGGGGTGAGCAACCTCAGCCTCACAGGCCAAATCCGGCCCTCCAGAGGTTCCCCAGAGGGCCCACAACCCCTTTCCCCAACCATGGATCGTTTGGTTATTTCCTGGCATTTGTGTGGGTTTCCCCCCCCATTCTAAAAGCCTCTCCTAACTGGCAGTAAGAACTTTTGGCTAAAATGTGCTGGTTATTTTTGACTGCCCCTTTGCTTTGGCCTTCCCCTTTTGCTTCCACTCCCATCCACCACTGGAATGCGGCCCCCAAGAGCTGCTCCAAAACTTGAGTTCGGCCCTCAGCCTGAAAGAGGTTCAACACCCCTGACATACGCAATGGGGAGGCAACTTAGCATCCCCCTGCGGCTATGTCAGTTGGAGGAAGAAGCGAAGCATCATTCCTAGAGAAAGATTTGCCAGGGCTCACATCTGCCTGGAAATGCCACTCTCTGCTTTACACATCCTTCCCCACCCCCCACCCCAAAAAAATATCCCTAGTGCACAGGGACTTTCTGTTGATCCTCTGTGATGAGAGAATACACTCTGCACTTACTCACGGGCACTTTCATCAGTTCATCAATAGTTCCAGAGCTGAATACCAGCATTGAAAACAGATGCTGTAGAGTTGGAAGGGGCCTATAAGGCCATCGAGTTCAACCCCCTGCTCAATGCAGGAGAACAGATGTGGGCAGCCCAGGCAGTCACCCATCCATGCACTGACCTGGCTCATACCTGCTTAGCTTCAGCATGTGGCCTGCATTATGTACTCTCAATGCCACCTAGCTGGAGTGTTTTGCCAAGTCCCGGCACAAATGAAGCCCTGGGGAGCGGTCAGGTATTGGTCAAACACTATTATGGGTGGTAGAGGTGAGCATAGGTGTGACTGATAGCAAATGGTGTGTCTTGGCAGCCACAATGGCAAGAAAATGTGTGCATGTTTGCTCAGTAAAAACACAGATATTTCTGGATGTTGAATTGTATGTCTAATACCAAATTGTATTCAAGGCCTGCTGCAGTTTCTCCAGCCAAAGGAGTGGCTGAATAAGATTTCCTATGGTTGGGGTGTGCGGTGGGATGACTTTAGTGTTCATAGATTTCATAGATCATAGAGTTGGAAGGAGCCTACAAGGCTATCGAGTCCAACCCCCTGCTCAATGCAGGAAACTAGAGGAGGGGTCTCCCATCCAAGTAATAACCAGGCCTGACCCTGCTTAGCTTTCCACACTCAGACAAGCTGAGCCAGCATAAGCCACAGGCCTGTATCCGTCTTTGCCTCTCCCAGTGACTAGCAAAAACCAGAAAAAATTATGCCAAATGAGGCGATTGTTGGCGTGTGAGCAGAGTTGGGAGATTTATAATCCTATCTGTGTGCTAACAGACGCCTGAAATTCTACACACAGATCTTCTAGATCTCACCTCCCTACGCAGCGTGCAGCGTGTTGTGTCGGTGCCAATTTTGACCAGCCCAGTCTGCCCTGTAATCAGACTTGCTTCTAGCTTCTCCGTTGCAGATTAATCCATGGAGTCAGGAAACACTCTGTAACACCACAGGTCTATTTCTACCTGTTTATTCACTTGGCAAGTAAAGTTCTACAGAGTATACATTTCCTAGTTACAGTCCATGTGCAGAGTATAAATGCATAGCAAGCATTACATCCAGTGGAGTAAGTTGAGCTTAACTCCACCTCAGCAAAGACGTTACATTGTTGCAGGAACAAAGTCTAGCAAGAAGAACCAGAAGAAGGGAGAAAGCAATCCACCTTCTCTCTAAGATGGCTTCAGACAGAAAACAAGTTAGCACATCATCAGAACATACAAACCATGTGACTACTAGCTCATATTGTTCTCACAGTCTAGAATCAAGGATTCTAGTAAGACACAACAAACCTGTTTACAGCCATTCTGTCTCTTCCATGTGTAAACAATGTGCTGCAGCTGGTAAAGTGATACATATCACAACAGCGATTATGCAAATGCACACAATTTATGCAAGATGCGGAATTCAGATTTTGGTGCTGCAGAATGTGGATCGCCTTGGATCACAGGATTACACATATAGCCCTGGAGACAAGGTGGGAGAGAGAAGGCTAGCATGGTAAGGGGGCCACATTACTCTACATTAATATGGCAAGCTTTGCTTGACGTTGGACGGGGAGGATTCTATGAACCACCACCTTTGGTAGCCTTTCAGAGCCCTGTAGCGGTCCTGAGCTCAGGAGGCTTAATTTGCTGGCTGCAAAGGAGACCATGGGCAGGGCAACTAAGGCACTCCTTTATTCTCTGCCCACGTCATTTCAGGCCTTCTACAGGCCTTCCCAGCGAATCTGTTGACTCTGCAGAATTCTGCATCCTTCGAGGAGCAGCTAGGCAAAGGGCAGACTGAGAGCCTGCAGCTGTGAAGCTGAGCTCATGGTTGAAAGGATGAATAAAGCAAAGACCAAAGTTTGGGAAAGTTGGCGGGAGGATAAAAAAGGAGGGGGGGAGGCAGCTCTGCCGTGAGTGGGCTTTTTCCTCTTTAGTCACTGGGCCAGGGTCTTCCTAACCTTGTGCTCCAGCTTTCAAGTCCTGTATGAGCATCTGTGCACGCACGCTTCTCTGTGTGTCTCTATCTATGCGCAAGTGTGTGCATTTCCGAACTTCGGCTGAAACCACATTTTACTCCTGCACTCAAAAGAATCCATCAGTATTTTCCCATCAGCTGTCAGAACAAGGGATGTATGAGAATTCTGTTTCAGTTCATGAAACATCAGAACCTGACCCATTCTCACAGCCAAACACGAGCGTATTTTCCCCAAGCGCATTTGTAATATTTGAAATAAAGAAGCCCTGGGGAGCTGCTGCCAGTCAGCGTCGACAATATTGGGCTAGATGGACCAAGGATCTGACTCAGTATAAGGCAGCTTCTTATGTTCGTATGACTGGCACCCTGTGGAATCTACCGAGTCCTGGGCATTTTGGGGGGGTGTTCTTTCTGGGAATACACGCCAACCATGCAATTGCTCCGTCCCTTTCCTAGCAACCTCATGCCCTTTCCCACCATCAGCCTTCCTCAGATCCCTTCTCCTTGGCCCTGAACACAGGCACGTTTGGGGGGGGGTTCCTCTGGAGCCACGACCCTCCGATGCACTCGGCAATAAATATTCCCAGATCAAAAGCCGGAGGCCAGCGTGGAGATGCCAAAAAGTAATCCCAAGTAAGAAGGATGATTTTGTTTGGGGCCTGAAACATCCTCTGGGGAGGAGAGCAGGGAGGATTAGGGGATAACATTTTTAAGAGCTAAGCAAAGGAAGGAGCACACAAGAAGTCCGCTAAATCCTCACTGTGGCTTTCCCAGTCCAGGAGGAACCAGCAGAACAGGTGCAAGGTGGGGGTCTTCCAATATGTCCTTTCCAGGAGGACATTAGCCACAAGACAAATGAGACAAAGAGACAGGCTGTCTCAGACCCTAGTGGAGAGGAAGGGGCTTGACAGGACAGATATATGCCTTGCCTTTGTGTCAAGAAAGATGCACATCTTCTCTTCAACTCCCACAGAGTAGAATGAGAAAAAAGTACATTTGCCACTGAAATACCCATGAGTGTGTGTGGATGGACTGTGATTGTCTATCTGAGAGCAGAAAAGCTTCAGAATCCAGCTTCCAAAGGACTTGAGCTTTAAAAATAAAAAAGACATATGTTTCTAATCCCTTATTTATTTATTCATTTATTTATTATATTTATATCCTGCCTTTTTTCCTTCAAGGAACCCAAGGCAGCTCACATAATCCTCTCCATTTCATCCTCACAACAACCCTGTGAGGTAGGTTAGGCTGAGAGTCAGTGACTGGCCCAAAGTCACCCAGTGAACTTCATGGCTGAGTGTGGACTAGAACCCGGATCTCCCGAGTCCCAGTCCAACACTCTAACTGCTGCACCACACTGGCTCTCTTACGGTTACAGAGGTGGGCTTGAAAGTGTGTAGGTAACGCCTACTAAAAATCTCAGATGCCAGAAAGGGACTGAGCAGGACTTCTGGCATAGTTCCATGATCTCCTTCACCCCTAGCAGAAGCAGGATACATTATACAAAAACAAAATGAGCCTATTTAGATACGCAAAATTCCTTGCGCAAGCTACAGAATTCAATTTTTCTCGTAGGAGAATCTTTTTTATTATTATGGTTGTGGCAAGAGGGAAGGCTGAGCAGAGAGTACATAGCCGTGTGTGTGTGTGTGTCTGTCTGTCTGTCTGTCTGTATGATTTCCTCAGTTCCTAGCTCCACACTCCACCTATGTCCAAACTGGGTGCTTCATTAGGACCGTTGTGTGTCTGTGGGTGTTTCTCTGTTGCATTCATTTATTGCATTTTATTCCCACACAGCACCCTGTGCTGCCCAAATGTGGGATCCCTTGCTTGCTGATGTCTGCCGAGTGTAGGGAATTGGGAGCCATGTGCAGTTTGTAAGGCGTGTGACAATAGAGCGCACCAAGGAGTGACGATGGTGCACCAAGCCCCATGCTACAGGCAGCAGTGCCCATCCCACTCTTCCAGATGTGCCTTAGGAAGCCACACATGGAGGGCAGGAAGATCCCATGGGGTCAGGCTCACAGCTGACCCAAGCCCAGGGGAGACCTCTTCAGAAGAGGGTTCCTCAACAAGCCTCACTCCCACAGAAGGCACGGGGCAACCTGAGGATTCCCCCCACAGGGAGCCCTCACCTGAGTGGCCAAATAACTCTTTCGAGCCCATCCCGAGCTGTGCCATCATGGTTCCTGACTCTCCTCCCTTGTCCTGTGGCTCTCCAGAACAGTTGTCTAGTGGTAAATGTTGAAATACAGGCACTCATCATGACAGTCTCCATAGGCATGCCCCCAGGGAGAGGCCAAAAATGCAGGCGGCTGTGTCGATCTATATCAGCAAATCAGTTCTAGCAGTTTTCATCTCCACCAGCAGCAGGTCTTTTGTAAAGCTGATGGGTCTGAACCACCCATTCAAGACCCAGCCAGCCCAAAATACTTTGCATTATATTAGGGAACAATATATTCTTGCTGAGAGAATTCATCTCCCCTGCCCTCCCCACAGCTCCTGTGAGAATTGCAGCAAAGCTCAGAGGGAACAGGGACGCCTGAGGGGGGGTGGAAGATGACATCAGCATCCCTGCTAATAAAAAAGTGCTGAGCCCTGGCTCCGCTACCCCACTGCTCCAGAGCACTGGTGGCAACGGGCCAGGTGGGATGCTCAGAGTCATCATCCGAGCACCTGCCTGGCTGCCAGAAGACTCTTTCACTCAGGGTTTACTTGAGAGGAAGAAAACCCAGCTGTAACCACTGAAGAAGCAGGCCCCACTGCAACTGGTGAAACAAGGGCAGCCAGTATATAAGCCATCAGTCTTTTCCCAGACCTTTGCTGGGCTTAACAGCTTGCACTGAATTTCTTGCGCTCCTGCCATGTGCTCAGGATACATGTAGAAGCTTCTCTCCCAACTCAGCTGTCGCTTTAATCTCACTCCAGCTGTCAGTAGCCTCTTTGTAGAGAGTAAGGCCGGCCCAAGACATTTTGCTGCCTTAGGCAAAGGACAAGATTATTTCCCCCCTCCCCCCACATGCACACATGCATTCCATGTAGTGGACTGGCAGCCGCTTGGGCTGCCCTGTTCTGCCTAACTGTTGTGAATCGCCCAGAGAGCTTCGGCTATTGGGCAGTATAGAAATGTAATTGATCAATCAATAAAATACAATAAGATTGTGGTAGGGCTGGCTCTTGGAGAGCAGATCATCTTGGGGAAATGAGTTTTGTGGCACCTTAAAGACTAACAGATTTACAGTCCAATCCTATGGCTGCTAGACAGCCATAGGATTTTTTGGATTCCCAGCTACGAGGTCGGAAAATTGCTCCAACCTCGTAGCTGGGGATCTGTGCTCGGAGCACCCTTCCCCCTGCCCCTCACAGCCGGCACAGAAAGAGCCGCACCACCTGCTTCTCTGAGGTCATAAAAGCGACATTGGAGAAGGGCTTTTGGGGGCGTTCCAGGGGGCAGAGAGGGGAGGAGACTGGCGCTGCCAAGATACGATGTATCCTTGCAGTGCCTCAGCCTCCTTCCCTCCCTCTGAAGCGCCACACTTAGACAGCCAGAATTGGCCATCCAAGAGCTTTGCAGAGTGAGAGAAGCACGGAGGCGACCTTCTCCGTGCTCCTGTCCTCTAGAGGATGCCCATAATCCTCCGAGTTCAGAGGGTTACGGGCAGCCCCATTGGACTGAACCCTTATTGTGGCATTAGGTTTCTTTGACTGAAGTCCACTTCATCAGATGCAGATCAGGTGTTATCCGCAGTTGGCAAGTATATATATGTATGGGCGTGAAGAGAAAAAAGTGGTGCCAGGTGGCAATGATGTGCCAGAAGTAGGGGTGGGCAATCCACCAGGACCCGAACCACCTCCAGCTCAGCGGACAGCACTGCTGCACCCGCCAAGCCAGATCGAAAGCTGGCATGCGCCACACTGCTCGCTGGACTTTCGGGTTCCCGGTGGGCTGCTGTTTATGTAGAAAATGCCTTAAGATACGTCAAAAGCAGCTGCAATTTGCGCAAATTATGCAAATTGTGGTCGCTTTAGGCATATCTTAAGGCATTTTCTACGTAAACAGCAGCCCGGCAGGAACCCAGAAGTCGCTTCCCCGGCTCAACTCGGGAGAATGCAGGTCAAGCCGGCGAAGAGGTAAGCAGGATGGAGTTCGGGGGGGGGGCGCTGGATTTCCACCCCCAAATGAAATCCTCCCACATCCCTAGCCAGAAGTATAGTCTGTGACAATCCTATGTAAAACTTAAGATAAGCAAAGTGAATGTAGCAAAGCTGTGGTGACTGTGCTGTCACCGATTACTGCTGTCCCGAATGGTCACATTGCCTGTCTTAAGCTTTACATAGAATTGTCACACACTTTACTTTTTTGGCATTTGATTTGGCCCCCATTTCCACCCTATATACCTATGTATTTATAGTATAATTTCCCCCCTATCAACTGAAGATACCGTAACAGTTTATTTATTCATTGGTTTGTTTAAAGCCTTTTTACCCCACTCCTCAGGCAAAAAGGGTTCCAGCCAGGGTGGTTTACCTACAATCAACAAAACAAGACAGTCCCTGCCTGCGTGCATACAATCTAAAAAACACAACACAAAAGGAAAAAAAGGGATGGGGAAGGATAAGGAAAACAAGCAAGCAAACAAACTCAGAGTCCAATTCTTAAAGTTACATAGTAGTTCTTATAATGACCAGATTGAATGGAAACAGTTTAGGGAGAGAAGGAGCCAAATGGAGCCAAATGGAGCTGATCTTTAGCAGAGCCGATGGACTGGCCCTGCTTCCATTCTCTCCCTCAGCTGCACCCTGATGGAATGGCTGCTGCTGGGTGATAGCTGGGAACTGGTGTCTCAACAGAGCTGATGGAGTGGCCCTGCTTCCATTTTCTCCCTTGAATGTGTTGTGTCCCATTTATTTATTTATTTATTTACAGTATTTGTATGCTGCTCCATAGCTAAGCAGATTCCAGAGCAGTGAACAATAAAAAGATAAAAACAGATAAAAGAACAAAAACAATGCATTAAAAACAAGGTTACATTAAAACCGTGGCTGGTCGGCAAGGAAGACTTCCCATAACAAAGACATCTTCAGCAGGTGCCGAAAACAACAGAGCATTGGCTTGGAGCCTGCCTGACCTCCAGAGGCAGGGAGTTCCATAGAAGTGGAGCTGCCACACTGAAGGCCTTTCTCTGGGTGGACTCCAGTCGGGCCATAGGTCCATGTGGAACCACCCGAAGAATGCCCTCCAATGACCTCAGTGACTGGGCAGGTTGGTAAGGGAGAAGGTGCTCTCTCAGGCATCCTGGTCCCAAGTTGTTTAGGTCTTTGTACACTAGTACCAGAACCTTAAAACCTGGCCCAGTAGTGAATAGGTGGTAGCCAGTGCAGTTCCTTCAGCAAAGGAGTTGCATGCTCATGAAGCGACGCTAGCCCATGAAAGCTTATGCCACAATAAACTTGTTTTATCTTTCAAGTTGCTGCGGGGATCTTTGCTGCAACAGCTAACTAACGCAGCGACCCCTCTGGAATTTATCTCAAGAAGGGCATGGTATCTAACAGCCAGTCCCACTGCCATCCCATTTGTGGGAGGAATGTGCATGGGAGAACTGCACACAAACATCCACGTGGGATTTGCAGGAAGGATCCGTGAGAAAGGGGCTCTGGCAGATATCTCATAATCCCACCCCTGGATCTTTCCCTGCAAATGTCTCTGTCTTAACATCTCCCATGAGCATCCCTCTGTGGTGGAGAAAAAACTTCTGGCAGCATCCCTTATCTCCTCAATGCTGCGAGGGGCACAGCCGTGAGCCATCCATAATGATAAGGAAGGGGAAAGGCCCTTGGGATTGTGGTGGTGGTGGACAAGTCCTGTGTCTCAGCACTGAACCAAGCAGCAACAGGGGACAGCAATAGGCATTGATGCATTTATATACTTTCTAACCTGCTGTTCCCCTTGAGTCTCCAAAGGGATTAATGGGTGCAGAAGTCTGATGCCAAAAAAAATGTTCCGATTCACGAATCAAATGAAGGGAAAGGGGAGTGGGATATTGTGTGTGTGGGATATTTCTGCTGTCCTCCCCTCTGCCGGAGATCCAACAGCTGCTCCGCCCCCACAGGTGACTGAGGTACTCTGGGAGTTGTAGCTTGACTCATCTGGAGGGCACCAGGTCAGTGAAGACTGCTATAACCAGAAAGGTCTCTCCTGACCTCCCCTTCAGACCACCTCGCGCACCTCACGGCCCGGGCTTTGCCCCGTTGGCTGGGCAGCAGTGTCAGACGCCTGCCCAAAGCACACCGCCTGCAGCGCCAAAGCGACCAGGCCGCGTTGGGCCGGCTGCAGACTAGGAACTGGGAAGCTAACAAAGCTGTTCCAGCTGTGACTCCTCCGACCTCTCTCTGGGGGCTGCACATCTGGTTTCAATCCTGGGATTCCCCCCCCCCTTTCTTTTCCACGTGGAGAAGTTTGATGTTTTTGAACTTAGAAGGGGTGTGTGCAGCAGAGCAGAGCAGAGCAGAGCAGAGCTGCCTGTGAGCGGGAGAGGAAAGCCCCATCAAGCCAGACAGGCCTTCTCTGGGGAGGGCTTGAGATAAAACAAGCAAGAGGCAAAGGAGGACCAGAAGGCATTCAGTTTTGTTTTGTTTTTTTAAATTGTCTTAAACAGTGTTGTTTTGTTTCATACCTATTTGATAAAAGACTGTTCTGAACAACAGAAAAGATAGACCATACCTTTGGTGTGTCCCAAATTATGCTAACAATTTGCCTGACTACAAGGTGAAATGACCAACAGGCTGGTGATTAAGTATGGAAGCTTCTGGGTTCCACTGCACCCTTCATCAGGCAGGCTAATAGAGATTCAACTCCCTATCTGTTCTGCTTGATGGAAGAGTCCTGTCACCATTCCAAAACTTGCTTATTCCTGCGCATACTTACAATGCCCCAAGAGAGGAACGATGATGGTAACAGAGATAGAACAATAATGTTGAACGTTTATATGGTGCATTTCAAGGGCGAGGAGCCATGCGGATGGACAGAGAACTGTGAGCTATGGCCGGGACAGGCCATCCTCCTGGTTGAAGGAAGGCCTTTCCATGGCCCCGCTCAGCAAGTGTGGATTCCTCCCATCATCACATAGTTCAGCAACCAGAATGGAGTCCGGGGCAGGTTGTGCATGAGACAAAGGCTGTGTTTTCTGGGTGAATGGTTTTTGCAGCAGCCCACTGACAAGAGCCTTCTGGACTTGCTCCTCCTCTTCACCCTTGCAACCTGCTTGTCCACCTGCCTCTCGCTCTGGCCCAGACAATGGTGGTGGTGAGGAGGAGGAGCAGGAGATGCCACTGCCTACTTGTTCGCTGGCTCTCTGCCTGTCAAGCAAGCAAGTGGTAGCAATGATGAGAAAGCGGAGGAGGAACGAGCAGCTTCAAAGGAGATGGGAGGCCCGGGTTCAGGCAGATGTTCTTCGGAGTCCTCTCCGCAATCCAGCGGGAGTTCCTGCTGCTGCTCTGGGCAGATGGCGTCCCACTGGAACATAGGATGCTACCCTACATCAAGTTCAGACCATTGGCCCATCTGGCCCGGTCCTGCCTACACCAGGGGAGTCAAACCTCTTTCAGCCCAAGGGCTGAGTTCAATTTTGGAGGGGTCCCATTCCAGTGGTGGGTGGGGCCGAAGGCAAAAGAGAGCTGGGACAAAAGCAGAGGGGCAGAGCCAAAAATACCCACATATTTTAGCTGAAAGCTCTTGCTGCTGGTAACTAAGCTTTAGGAGAGGCTATTTCAACCTATTAGAATAGGGGGCTGGGGGGGGGGGGATGGATAGAAATGAACAAAAGCCAGGAAACCGCCAAATGATTGGCAGACAGAGAAAAGAGGGTGGGGCCAGGGGGAGTGGGCATGGCCATCTGAGGAACTTCTAGAGGGCCCGGCTGGGACCCCAGGAAGACCGAATTTTCCCACGGCCCTGAGATGTAAGGCCCCTGGGCTAATCTGACTGGATATGTTGCTCCAGGGTTTTGCAGAGGGGTCTTTCCCAGCTTTACCTGGAGATCAGGGATTGAACCTAGGACCTTCCGCATGGAAAGTATGTGCTCTGCCACTGAGCTACAGACCTTCCCTCAAACCATGGACTCTACCACTGAGCTAAGTTTCCGGCTCCATTTTGAAGGGGTTGGACATGATGGCCTCCGTTCTACATCCTTCCAACTGTGATGATGCTATGAATTTGCATCGATAATGGACCCACTGCAGTCCTTCCTCCTTCCTTCAAGAAGAAAAAAAATCCTCTTCTGTCTGCCTCCACAAGAGTTCTCCCCACCACCACCTCCTGGCCCACTCCTAGCGGCGCAGCCCCAAGCGACTGTTGTCTTGACCCAGCTGAGGCCAAAGGTGAAGAGGTGTCATGTCCTGAAGGAGAAAAATCTGAAAAGAACACAGGAAGTCAGAGTGAAGACCAGGGTTGATTAGAAACCTCATTAGGTCCTGTCAGTGCAGAGGGCCTTCAGGTTGCTGTCAAGCAAAAGGAGCCATGGCTTTAACGAAGACCAAAGGCTCTCTTTCTTGGCACCTATGCGACTGTCAGCCCTAGTGGGGCTGCCAACGTTCTAGAATGGGAGATGCCAACTCCTGTATTCCCTGTGGGCACTCTAGGCTGCACTTAGGCTTACTTCCAAACGGTCACAATCAGGTTCGGATATCTAGTATCAAATGCAGGGCCTGCGTCAAGGGTAGGCATGGTCAGGCACTTGATGAGGGCCCACACCCCAGGAGGGGCCCACTGATAAGACCCCTGGACTTGCTCCTCTTTACCCTTGCAACCTGCTTGTTCACCTGCCTCTCACTCTGGCCCAGACAACGGTGGTGGTGATGAGCAGGTGATGCCATTGCCAACTTGCTCCCTGGCTCTGTGCCTGTCAAGCGAGCAAGTGGCAGCCATTATGAGAAAGAGGATGAAGGAGCAATAGCAGCTTGTGAGAATGACAATGAGAAGGTAGACCCACCGAGAAAGTGCACTGAGGGTGTCCTGTTCAAGGGCATTCAAAAACTTGGAGCCAGCACTGATCAAATGAATAAGTAAGTAAATTCAACAAACACTTTACAGATACATGTAACTACATGTATTATAGATCTAACACTGAACCACCACAAATAGAACTTTCATTACACCCAAGGTCACCTTAATGCTGCAGTTTCCAGAGGATATATTCACTTTGCAGTCCCAAGTGTTGAGAAATCAAGGAATGGTACATGCACATCTGAACCAGCCTTTAGTTTTATTGGTGTACTATGGGTTCATTGGCACTTACTACTTTTCAGATGTTGGCAGGCATGGTTTCACAGCATCTTCTCTCCTCTTCTCCCCCACCCTCCAGGACAGAGCGGCCTTGGCAAGTCCACCATGGTGAACACACTCTTCAAATCCAAGGTCAGCCGGAAATCATCATGCCCTGGTTACGAGGAACGCATTCCCAAGACCGTGCAGCTGCTCTCTGTCACCCACGGTAAGGGCCTTGGAAGAACCTCTCTTGCCATTTCCTTGTTTTGAGGGAAACATGTCTCCTGTTTCTGCTCCCTCATTTTCTATCCTAATCGAATCCTGTTTGTTAACTTTGATCCTAATAAACTCATTGACTGGGTTCAGACAACACAATAACCCACACTCAAGGGTTGAGTATGAGTTGAGTGTGGGCTGTCATTGAACCATGGGATGTTGTTGGAATGTGGATTTTCGTGTTGTCTGAACACAGCTGAGATAACAAACCATGATGAACAACCTTCAGTTCACAACCAAACAACAACGTTCTCTTCATGGGTTGTTCATGGTTAACAAGCCATTGGTTGTTAGTGCAGCTGGGTCAGATATCACGACAACCCAACAACTCACACGCAGCCCATACTCAACCCTTTCGCCCTCTTTCTTGACCATTCGTAAGTGCCCACTCTACTCTCAAGTCTCCTAGTGTGGGACCCACCGAAAGCTTGAGCTCTGGTGCAATTAAGAGAAAGGCATGGCAGAATGATGGCCATGTGAGGTTGATAATGACTGGGTTCAAGCAACACAATAACCCACACTGCTGTCCAGGTGCTAACTGTGGATGGGCAACAGTTGTTTATGGTTCTTTACCTTTAAATGGGAATTGGGCAGGACAGCCTTTCAAGTAGAGGACAGTCCTCTGGCAGCCCATCAAATAGAGGACTGTAAAATAAGACACCTGACCACCTTGCGGGATGTCATGTGGGGAGACTCATCCCATGTACAGAACTACCAAACTGCAGAGAAAGGGAGGGTATTTTACCTTGTGTTTGTAAACTGTTCTGGAAGCTCTGCTAAAGGGCGATATGTACATCCCTAAAATAAAAAAATAAATTTCCAGAAATGAATGAATGTGCAGGGAAGCCAATAGGGAAGCGTCTTAAGGCGCAGTCCTATGCATGTTTAGACAGAAAAAAGACGTACAGCTCCCAATATACCCCAGCCAGCTCTGGTTGGGGCATGCTGGATGTTGGAGGTCTTTTTTCTGGCTAAACATGCACAGGACTGTGCCTTAAGACGCTTCCCTATTGGTTTGGGCATGCTGGGAATTGTAGGTCTTTTTTCTGGCTAAATATGCATAGGACTGCATCCTTAATAATAATAGCTCAGTGTAGGCCAGGTGCTACTGTTTTGACCCCACCTATAAAAGTTGGCAGGTCAGGCCGACCTGCTGGATTGAGCAAGAAGGGGACTGGTCACCGTCTTCTGTGCCTCCTAGGACTGACTACTCTTGCCCCACGTCACTCTGGCCTTGCTGTCACTCCCCCTCACACATACTCCCCACAGCGACAATTTGAGCTCTCGCAAACAAAGGTGCCATTGTGAGGCCTTCCAACTTGGCCATTGGAGCATCACCATGGCTACCTTCGAAGGCGGCTCAAGCCCGCCTCAGGGGGTGGGTGCTGCTGTCATTATCCTGGAAGGCAGAAGCTGTCTACTGCTCCGCTCCCATACTTGGAGGTCAGACAGGGCTTCCCTCCCCACCTCTCTGCCAAATAGCCATGGCGTCCCACTCCAGCTTGCTTTGGTCTATGCGTGTGTCTCAGCCCCAGAAAACTGTCGACTGTTAGACCCTGTGGGCCAAACTAAATATGACCTTATATTCACACAATTAGCAATTATGTGTTTTCTTCAAAAGTAACTAGCTGGGGGAGGGGGGCTTTCCAGATTGGGACTGTGGCAGGAGGACTTTAAACCTTTGCCCCCACGCCCCACGGTCCCAATCCAGTTCTCCATCTCTCCCACAACCCCTATGTGGAAATAGGAATCTCCTATTGGCACTGATGGAAGATCTTCTCCTGATGCAAATAGCAGGTGTTCCCCTCCCCTGATCCAGAGCAGAACCATGGGGGGGGGGGCAAAGGCATAAATTCCACCCCACCCACAGTCCTGATCCAGGTCAGGGGTCCCCACATTTGCTCTCTCCTTGTGAATAAAGTCACGTCCGGTTTGGCTCTTATCAATACCCTCCAATATTTCACATACAAAAATAGGGACACACTTGCAATACCCCATATTTACGTAACCAAAGATCACTGACCCACCCACCACCCACCACCCACGTGCGCTATGAGCATACCCCTGATGGCTCTAAACGGGGGGGGGGGGATTGAACCTTTCGCTGCCCAAGGGCCAAATTCCATTTCAGAGCCGCTCTGGGGGGGGGGTACATTCCGGTGGTGGGCAGGGCCAAAGGCAAAAGGCATGGGACCAAAATACCAAAAAATACCAGCATATTGTCATTTAAAGCTCTTGCTACCAGTAACTAAGACTTAGGAGAGGCATACCTTTTAGAAGGGGGAGGGATTGCAAAAGTCAGGAAACCACCAAACAATAGGCAGTCGGGTGAAACAGGATAGGGCATGGGGAAGGGGCCATCTGGGGAACCCCAGGGGGGTCA
Source organism: Shinisaurus crocodilurus (assembly GCA_021292165.1). NCBI lineage: Eukaryota > Metazoa > Chordata > Lepidosauria > Squamata > Shinisauridae > Shinisaurus > Shinisaurus crocodilurus. Next base: position 7,259 of record JAHFWL010000178.1, on the reverse strand, counting down.
GATGGGCACCCCAGTCCTGAAGTTCAGCACCCCTGGCCTACACTACTTTCTGCTTTCTGTATTTATTTACTCTGCATCTGCCTTTCTTCTGCCACTTTCAAAGCCATCCGTGTTTGTTCTATCAGAGATATAGTAGAAATATGCCATTGTCCTACAATAGGTTATTTTATCAATATCGCAGAATAGACCTCGGCAGCTGAAATGGGCAAGCAGTGCACCGCATGGCATCTGAGCATTCAAGCATGCGCATTGACACTGGAGACAATGCACCCGTTTCCCGCTCTGTGATTAAACTTCTAGGGATCCTGAAGGCTAGCAGAATTAGCCGCTCATGATGAAAATGTTGATGGCGCCAAAACACGGATAGTGGTTTACCAAGGAGGAAGCGGGCACCAGAAAATAAGGGATGCCCTTGGTAAATCATGACAGTTGGTGCGTATGTCTTAAGCAGGCCTAGGCAACTCGGTGCCCTCAGGGTGTTTTGGGCTACAAATCCCAGCAGCCCCAGCCAGCCTGGGCCAATGATTGGCAGATTATGGGAGTAGTAGTCCAGCACGTCTGGAGAGTACCATGCTGGTCTTAAGGCTAAAAGTGAGAAGGAAGCTGCTCCATTTTGATGAGCTCCATTTTGGATCAGGGAGGTGTCTTGGAGGCGCCGAACTAACTATTTCCCTCTGTTCCCGGAAGTTGTTGAAGAGAAGGGAGTGAAGATGAAGCTGACAGTGACGGACACGCCAGGATTTGGGGATCAGATTAACAATCAAAACTGGTACGAGAGAACCTTGTTGGTGACTCCCCCCCCACACAGGGGAAAGAGGGGAATTGATTTTATTTGTGGTGCTCTGTTAGAGCTAGCTCTGATCTGGGGGAAGAGATGAGAAATCCCATTCCTGTGTAATGCATGTGGAGGGAAGAGCTTTGCTGCAGGAGAAGATGGCTTTTCTGGGGAGGGCAGAAGGCAAATAGTCAGAACTGAAAGCTCCTTTGTTGCTCCTTCTTGGTCCAGAAGGACACTTTGCAGCACTGGAACTGGAGAGAACTCAGCTGTTGGAGCTACTTTTTGGAAGGGGGCATGGTGCCAGGCCTTGCTTGTAATTGGCACTTTTTAAAAAAGATTAGGTGGGTACTCTCCCTTGTCACTGACAGTAGTGGCAGAGTGCTTGGTCCCTAAGGAAGTTGAAAAACCAATTAAAGCTGCAAGCCCCTAACCACACTTACCAGGGAGAGGTACACCCAATTGAACACAGCGGGACTGACTTCCAAGTAAACGTTGTACGCTGGCACTGTAAGGCTGCAACCCCATGCGTGCCTCCCTGAGAGTAATCCCCGTTGAACACAGTGGGACTTACTTCTGAGTCAATGTGCAAACTGCAGCCTTGTAAACATCGCTTTAAAATTGTTGATACAAGGGTGTCAGTGTGGGTGCACAAAGCCGCACAGGGGATTTTGAGCAGAGAAGTGATGGGGAGAAGGGGCACTTCACCCCTTCTGAGCTCAAAGGTTCTCTGCTCCAAATCATGGCTCCACCCATGCACCCCAGCCAGCTCTTCCCTCTCCTCCAGAGCCCCAGACGTGTTCTTGCCCTCAAAAAGGCTTTCTTAGAACTCCACCTGGGAGGAAAAGTAGTTGGGGGGGCAGTTTAGAGCACAGAAGCAGTGAAAAGGGGATGGGTTAACCGGGCACACACAGGATTCTTCTCACTTCAAAATCATTCCCTCCCAAGGCTACAGCTGTCTTGGTTTTTGCTGCCTCTCATTCCATTTGGAATACACAGTATGTCTCTTGTTAGTGATGTCACTAGCACTGCCTGATAGAAGGAGCCCCAAACACCCATGCAACCATGTTCTGCCACAGATTTGATAGGGCGAGGGGGTGGGTGGGATTGTATTTCCCAGACAATAAAACACTAAGGGTGCTTCCAGATGAGGCTTTTATTATGTTATCGCCCTGCCTCATTCATGGAATTTTACCGGTGGGAGGGAGGGGGCATCCAAACGATGTCATCTTCTATTTGTAGCCCTTCTGTGTTTTCCCACCAAGTCGTCCATCTTTTTTCTTACCGGGGGGGGGGGGGATCCATTAAGGAAGAAAAGATGAAATAACTGCACAATGCCTTTTTGATTGGTAGAGCTAACTAGGACTGGAGCCCCCCTTTTGGAAACACAATCAGTGTTTGGGATAAATGCAGTGCCCCCCATGGAAGGAGTGCGATTTTGGGGAAAGCTGCCTTTGTCGCTTGCACACAAAAAAATAGTAATAAATTAGCTGTGCCTTTGATGACAATTGTCTGGTGAGACTCAGCATTCTACCCTATGACACCATTACCACTTCTCATGCCCTCTCTCTCCACTTCCCATAGCTGGGAGCCAATCATCGAATATATCAGTGACCAGTATGAGCGCTACTTGAGAGAGGAGATCCTGATCAACCGCAAACGGAAAATCCCTGACACCCGAGTCCACGCCTGCGTGTATTTTGTGCCACCTACAGGTCACTGGTAAGTCCTTTGAGAAGCTTCTCCGGTTGCTTATGTACAGAATATGTCCCTCTTGTTTGAGCTGTCTCCTCATAGAATTGTAGAGTTGGAAGAGAGGTCATCTAGTGGCTATATTCGAGTCCCGCCTTCCCCAACCTGGTGCCCTCCAGATGTGTTGGACTACAAAACCCAGCATCTGCCAGCCAGCCATGCTGGCTAGGAGATGCTGAGAGTTCTAGTCCAACACAGCTGTATTCCAGCACAGCTGCTCTTCTAGTACCACAGCCTCCCCTCCTCAATGTAGTCCAACACATCTGGAGTCCAACACAGCTGCTTTTCTAGTCCAACAACCTCCCCTGCTCAATGTGAGATCTACAGATCAGGAGGTAAAAGTGCAGCATCCCTGGGAGATGGCTGTCCAGCCTTCTCTTCAACATCTCCAGCGAAGGGGAGTCCTCCACCTCCCGAGGCCACCTGTTCCACAGTCAAACAGCTCTTACCCTTAGGAAGTTCCTCCTAATGTTTAGCCGAAATTTACTTCCTTGCAATTTCTGCCTGTACTGGCCCTGCCCTCTGCAGCGCCTGAGAGCAAGTCTGCTTCATCTCCCGCATGGTGGCCCTTTTGATATTCAAGGGCCTTTTCTCCTCTGACATCCCTAAGTGGAGCTTTCAGACATGATGGGACGGCTGGTAGTCCTGGGGGATGTGCGAGGAGGTAAGTGAGGTAGCGCTGCCTCTTCTAGAACTCCTTCAGGGGCCTCCCTTTAAGCTCTGGAGACTGTCGGTCCAAACAGCCAGAGGTGATTCATGGGATCCCTGGAAGAAATGGGTCAATTTCAGGAGATGCCAAAGGGGCCAGCATAACATGGTTAAAGGCAGATAGGCAGGAGGCCTGGTTTCCGAAAGGCATTGGAAGGGGGAAGGAGGCTTGGCTTGGAAAGGCTTCAAGAATCTGTAGAGCAAGAATCTTCTCCAACCTGGCACCCTCCAAATGTTTTGGACTACAACTCCCAGCATTCCTGACCCTTGGCTATGCTGGCTGGGGCTGATGGGAGTTGAAATCCAAAACAACTGGAGGGTCTATGAAATCTATGAGTCCCAGGTTGGGGGAAGACTGCTGTACAGCAAGGACCCTGGCTGACAAGCTGCAGTAACACCTTCTGGCCATTAGTAGGGTGGCGCTGTGGAGCAGCAAGGATCAGGCTATTTGCCCCAGCAGTACAGAGTAAGATGCCCGGGCCAGGAGTCCTGCTCTCGACTTTCCCAATCAAAGCCTGCTGCAGCCTTTACAGTGTGGTGAGGGAGACTTACTGGCTGGGTTCAGACAACACAACAACCCACACTCAAGGGTTGAACGTGGGTTGTCATTGAACCGTAGGTTGTCATTGAAACGTGGGTTATCATGTTGTCTGAACCCAGCCAAGATAACAAACCATCTTGAACAACCCACAGTTTGCAACCCTACAACAAACCATGGATTCCCTTCATGGGCTGTTCGTGGTTAACAAGCCATGGCTTGTTACCACAGCTGGGTTCAGACAACACGATAACCCACGTTTCAGCAACAACCCACACTCAACCCATACTTAACCCTTGAGTGTGGGTTATTGTGTTGTCTGAACCCAGTCATTAACAGGTTCTCCCGTGGGTTGTTGTGTCGTCGTTTTTTTGTTACTGACTGGCAGCCCTACATAGCTGCTACTCCTGGGAAGTACTGCTCCAGGATGGGATGTCCGACATTTCAACAGTTCCTCCAGGCACTTCCTCTGATCTAAATTGTCCCCCCGCCAACTTCCCAGATCTGTTATTAACTCAGCAGAGCAGAAAGACTCTCTGCAGAGGGTCTTGCGGGGGTGGGGGGTTGAGAAAGGTGGGAGGGTTTCTATGTCCTCTGCCAGACTCTGCATCTGGTACCAGATTCTCTGCTTATACAAAACACGAGAGACCCGGGTTATGCTCCCTACGTCAGCCTTCCCCAACAACATGGCGCCCTCCACATGTGTTGGAGTACAACATCCACCATCCCCAACCAGCATGGCATTTAGCCAATCCCTTGCTGGCTGGGGATGATGGGAGTTGGAGTGCAACACATCTGGAGCACAGCAGGTTGGGGAGGGCTGGGGGAAGGCAAACCACCGGGTCGGCATGTGGGGGGTTCCGCTCCCGTGAAAAATACTCCCCTGTTTACAGTAGGCGTCGCCCTGCAGCTTTTGAGCCGCCAGGCCTGTGAGTAGCACAGAGAGGAGCGCCGGGGTTGCTTTGACAGGGTTCGTGCCTTGCATACCTCAGTACCTGCCAGGAATCTCTGTCATTTCAATTAAAACAAGCTATACTCCTCTGAGTTTAAAGGGGGGGGGGAACCCACCGAACTGCCAGGCTTCTTGTTCTCCTGCTCCTCCCAACGTGTGTGGGTGCTGTTGGCCCCATCTCAACATCTGTCCTGCAGCTGCCACTGCCGCAGCGCTGCTGCCTTGCCCCTCCCCACTCCGCCTTGCAGAAGCAGGAGAAGAAAATTGCACTGAAGCCAGGAATCCGTGGCCGGCTGGAGGACGCTGAGTTGCTCTAGCTTTCTCGGAGAGAGTGAGATGGGCTTTCTTGCAGGTGGGCTGGCGGCAATCGGAGGACAGTGCTCTCCCATGACTCACTGACTGGGTTCAAACAACGCGATAACCCACACTCAAGGGTTGAGCATGGGTTGAGTGTGGGTTGTCGTTGAACCATGGGTTGTTGTGGAAATGTGGGTCATCGTGTTGACAGAACCCAGCTGTGCTCAACAAGCCATGGTGAGCAGCCCACAGATCACAACCCAACAACAAACCAAGGGTTCTCTTCATGGGTTGTTTATCATGGCTTGTTAGTGCAGCTGAGTTGGGCTGAGTGTGGGTTATCGTGTTGTCTGAACCCAGCCTTTGTGTGGGATTCAGAGGCAAAGTCATCCTTCCCCAGTCGATCCCCCCACTGAATGCTCAGCAGAAACCTGCAAGTTTCCTCCAGAACTTGCTTTTTTCTCAAATGGATGGCGGGGGACTCACATTCTGCTGAGAGGTTTGTTCTGTCCACCCCGGAAGCCTGTATGTCTAATCCAGGGGTGGGGAACCTGTAGGCCCCCCCCCCCAGATTGTGTGGGTTCAACTCCCATAATCCTTTAACATTGGCCTCTTTTCTGGCTGGAGCTGGAGTCCAACAACATCTGGCAGGGCCACAGGTTCTCCACCCTAGAGACTCAAAGTCTGTTTGTCGATTAACTCAGTGGTATTGCACGTGGGGCACTTTGCACATGACCCGAATGGTACATTGTGTGCAACCTTTCCCTCTATGATTTTCTGTTGTGACAAAAACCGTGTGCTCTACACAAACGTATGACAAACCCCCCATTGAACCCCTGACTGCTTGTTTTTTAAAACAACAAACAACAAAAAACGAAGGTTGCGTCCAACTGACTGTAAATAATAAGATCTTTTTTTAAAAAAAATATTACACTTAACACCTAAGTCTGCAACATTTAAGGCGCAGTCCTGTGCATGTTTAGACAGAAAAAAGGCCTACTACTCCCAGCATTCCCCAGCCAGCCTAGTAGGCCATTTTTTCTGTCTAAACATGCATAGGATTGTGTCCTTAATCAATTAATGGCTTAGATAAATCGATTAACAACTTTTAATCAGCTAAAGTAAAAGGTGGCTCTGATTAATTGAGCAGAAGAGCTTTTAACACATGCACGCTTAAGTGTTTATAAAAAGAGCAACGGTAGATGGCAAGCACACTTTAGAAGAGGCATTCTATCCTTCTGGATAGGTTGTTCTGGGTTGGGAGTTGGAGGCCCTAGTGGGCCTCTTTGAGTAACCACCTCTGGTTACTGGCAGCAAGAGCTTTAAGCTAAAATATACTGGTATTTTGGCCCCATCCATTTAGCCCCACCCACCACTGGAATGTGGCCCCGAGAACATCTCCAAAATGGAATTCGGCCCTTGGGTTGAAAGAGGTTCTGCACCCCTGGGGGAGGCCTGGCTTGGCACCAGTACACGTAAAAGGGAAGTAGGGCTGTGCACATAATCGCGGCTTGAACCCAAATCGGAATCGGATCAGCCCGATCCAGGTTACGCCTCGATTATGGTTGAATCTGATCGACCCACACCCAGATCGGATGAAATCAGCTGTCATTGTTTACATTTGATTACAGTGGATTACGATTACCTCCCGATCTGGGTGAGCAGCCAGGCAGGAAGCTCCTTTATTTTTTTCCATTTTCTGACTGGGAGGGGAAGGAGGGAAGAATTGTTGGCAGCACTATTACCCAGTGGTGCTTCAGAGGAAGTTGCTGTCCTCCAATAGCAACACTGACTGGGGGAGGGCTAAGGGAGATGCATGGTTTGCTTTTATTTCTCTGACCATGTGCGTTTAGGATCAGTTTGCTGGGAGGAGATGGAGTTTGTTTAAAATCAAGATCATTATTAGGAGGATCTCTTTCCTTTTTGCACAAGCTCCATTTTCAAATCATCCCAACCAAGCCAGATAGCATTTGTTTAGAAGTTGCATTTCAGTTCAAAAGCAATTAAACTTTTTCCTGCACACCAGAGCTCAGCACCAGTGGCTTTTGGGGGCCCAAGCAGTGCTCTCTTAGTCTTGGTCTGGCCACTTTGAGAAATATTAGGAACAGGTATTATTTATTATATTATTATTATTATTATTATTAATACATATATCTGACACCAAGTCCTGCCAGCACTCTAGGCTAGCAGCGAGTTGTGTCCTGTTTCACACACCTGTGTGCTGCGCCAGGTTCAAG
>JAHFWL010000177.1:0-44060 GCA_021292165.1 Shinisaurus crocodilurus | reverse complement strand
CCAACTTGGGTCCCCAGATGTTTTGGCCTACAACTCCCAGCGTAGTTGGCTGGGGCATGCTGGGAGTTGTAGGCCAAAAACATCTGGGGACCCAAGGTTGGAGAACACTGGGCTAGAGCATGTGTAAGTGATTGCTCGCTTGTATTTAAGAGTGTGTCGGGTTTTTTAAATTTGCACACATACATATTAAGTATGCAAGTAAAAGTAATGTGTTTGTATATACAGGCACGCAAACGGAAACTATAATTATGTGCAATAATATTTTTGTTTGACGCTCAACTGAAAATACATGTATAAACAAATCCACCACTGAAAGCCACATAAAAGCAACAGTAAAACATCTCAAATTAATTCCCAGGTTCCTGATGGAACAATGCAAGTTCTCCCACGGAGCTCCTTACAGTGATGTTTAAAGATTTTATTTTATTTATTGTTACTCCACTTTTCAGATTTTAAAAAAAATCTCTCAAGGGAAGACCACGGTAATTTAAAATTTAAAGCCCAATACAAATAACAATTAAGGGTGCAATCCTATGCATATTTAGATAGAAAAAAAGTCCTGCAACTCCCAGCATTTCACAGCCAGTTGTAGGGCTTTTTTTCTGTCTAAACGTGCATAGGTCAGGACTGCACCCTAATAGCAATTTTTACAGACTAGTAACTTTCGTGGGTGTATTTGGATTCTGGAAGGCTGCACTAAAGCGTGGTTGAAGTTGGGAATGAGGATTAGGGAGTTAAGCCAAAGGCTTCACAGCAAAAGAGTGTTTTGAGGAGGACATCTGCAACACTGCGCCACCTCTGCACATGCTCTGTAGCATCCAAAGATTATATATATATATATATATATATATATATATCACATGGTCCACATAACAGTTTTAGCGGCTGAGGCCTGGCTCAAATGTAGGAGCCAATGCGATGTAATGCTGTCGGACTAGGAGACCAAGGTTTGAATGCCCACTCAGTCATTAAGCTTGCTGGGTGGACCTTGGGCTAGTCTCCATCATCCAGCCTACCTTACAAAGTGGTTTTAGGGATAAAATAATGGGGGGGGCATATGAGCTGCCCTGACCTCCCTAGAAAGATGAGGCTAATAAATACAAACAATAACAATAACAAACAACAACAATAATAGATGAAGATAATAATAATAAATTGAGCCCACCTTTGGTGATCATGCTGCATTTGAATTTTTTTATATATATTATATCCCACTTTTTTTCCTGCAAGGAACCTAAGGCATCTTACATAATCTTTCTCCTCTCCATTTTATCCTCACAACAACCCTGTGAGGTAGGTTCGACTGAGAGTGAGCGACTGGCCCAAAGTCACCCAGGGAGCTTCATGGCTGAGTGGGGACTAGAACCCAGATCTCTAGTCCAACCCTCTAACCACTACGCCACACTGGCTCTCTCTTATGTCCGAGAACACCACGGAGAGGCCCATGTCTGTGGGACTATGTAGCAACCACTTGCCCCTTCCCCAGTACGGCGGCGGCCGCTTCAGCCTCCTTCCTTCCATTCCCCACACAAGCTGGAAAAACTCCCCCAATGACTAAAGCGGCTCGACTCACTCCGGAGGTCGCGGAAAGACATGGTGGCTCTCAGGCACCTCAACTAATAGCCACCACACTCGCCAGGGCCTCGCCGCCCCGCTTCTCCTGACCAGGCCCCGTCGCCGGCGTCGCTATGGCAACATTGCTACGGCGAGCAAGCCGCGCGAGAAGGCGGACAGGCGCCGTTGAAAGAGGTGGGCGGGGCTTCGAATGGAAGGAGGAGGCGGAGAGCGGGCGGGGCTACCAGGGAAACGCAGCCCTTTTCAGTGATAGGTTGCGAGGGGCGTGGCTCTCAGTTGTCTGCGGGGAGGAACTGACTGGATTAGAGCGTGTGTAAAGAAAAATCTCTCAAGGGCACGCACGGTAATTTAAAATTTAAAGCCCAATACAAATAACAAGGGTGTAATCCTTTGCATCTTTAGATAGAAACAAGTCCTGCAACTCCCAGCATTTCACAGCCAGCATGTTGTAGGATTTTTTCCTGTCCAAACATGCATAGGATTGCACCCTAAATGAAATATACATTTGATGTTTGGTGGACTGCTTGGGGAGCTGTACATAGATGTAAATGAGACACAGGTTCTGCTCTCAGGCCTACAAACTAAAGAGTAGCCGCAGAAGAGAGAAGGTAGAAGAGTTGTGACAGTTACTTATGATTGGTATAACTAACAGCTCTTAGAATTTGCAGAGATTTAGCAATCTCTCTCACGTTCACCCTCACAACTTCCCTCTCATAGGGAGCTAAAGCTTAAAGAAAGGGACCTGTTTTTATTATTTATTTGCTCAGCAGGATGAAACCGGTTCTAATATGTTGTTGTATATAGTTGCTCTGTATGTTTTTGTAAATACATCTGGTATACTGTGCTTTTTTAATCTGGGCATAGACTAATAAACAGATTTGTTTAAACCAGCGTTGTTCAAGTTTATCTATTTTATATGTATTTTTAGCTGCCTTCAAGACAAACGGTCTCGCCAAGGTGCTTTAACAAAAGAAGACACGCAGTTGTATATAAATAACAAATGTATACAATCATAAACAATTTAAAATAAACCAGTAGCAACAGCATCATGTATAATAATAAGTTTTTAAAACCTCAATTGAAAGCTAAAGAAAACAAGTTTTTAATACCCTCTTAAATCCAGCAACAGACAGGACTAGCGATCATCTCTGGGGAGGGAGTTCCACAAAGCAGGGGCCACCATGTAGAAGACCTTATCTCTACAGATCCAACTACTATGTATGGTGCTTTTAAAGAATGGCAGAATTCAGTCCTATTTTTACATTATTCCCTAGGTCAGCAACTAGTTTAAGTGATATGAGGATCACTCTGAGAAAGGAATGCTGGTTGGTCCCATTCCGTTACAGCCACATCCTTCCCTTGCCTGGTAACATGGAGGGCCAGCTGTTTTCTATTTCTTCTTATTGTCTTATTTCCTCTTACCAATTTCTTTTTGAGAAACAGCCTTGCTCCTTCTTAAACACTGTGTGCCCAGCTGCACAAAAACTTATGTTCACAGTCCCAAACCCATATACCTGCCCTAAGTGCCACCGCTGTAAAGGAACAAACATGTATACATCTGCATTCCTATGCTGCCTGAGCATCAGAGGCATTTATGCACAGGAACAAATGTCTCTAACCTATCCCCACTCTTCACCACAACCATTCCTTCCTCCAAAAGTTCCACCAATCGATGAAGATGATGGCTCACATCAGCACGGTTTTATAACAGGCAGCTTTGTGACTTTTGAGACTTTATATGCTATTTGCAGGAGGTGGGGGGAGCTGCTAATCCTAAGGGTGACATGCTCTTTTATCAGCATTATTTCTTGGAGGACCTCCAAGGAATAATACACAAATTTGCATATGCTAATTTACATATGCTCTGAAATCTGGGTGTGTGTGTGTGTGTTTAAGGATCCTGTCTGCTAAGGACACCCCTCTTTGTAAAAAGGGATGTATGGACAGGGGAGAGGAGGGCATTTGATTACAGAAAAACAACCTCAGGCAGAAAGATTCAAAGGGGGGGGCAGCAGAAGGTAAAGCACATGTGGGCAAAAACCAAACTCATCCAGGGGGATCCGATGCAGCATTGGGGGGCCCTGGTCAGCAGGGTGGTGGGGCAGATAGCCTCCCAGAGATTTGGGGCTCCAAATGAAAGATTTGGGGCTTCAGCCCTAGTGGGCCACCCCTTAACACTGCCTCTGAGTAAGCATCTGAACAGCAGACTGAACAGGCAGGCACACAGGGTGCCTGGCCCCCACACAATGGTGAAATGTACTATATTTCTCTTCAAATTCTAATAATCATTTGAAAATTTGCAACTATACATATAAATCAGCATATGCAAATGTGATACGAATCAATGTCCCCTTTTTACGGTGATGCATTTCCTTTTCTTTGGGCAATTCATAAGTGGAGTAGTGGCAGGGACAGCCCTGGGACCCCATGGTCACCCCTAAAAACCTAATGGCATATAATTATAATTATGCAAGCGCCCTGCTTCTATTTTCTGAAAAGCCCTTTCCCAAAAGAAACTGGAAGAAATGTGCTGCTTTTTCCATCGCTGCCTCAACCCCTGGTTAAGAAAGAAGTAATTTCTAACACCTGCCCTGCTCTGCATTAAAGGCCTGATGCAGAGAGGGAGAGAGCAATTCATTATCAGATAGCACCATAGTAGCTCTGCTCATAAATGAAACATTCCCCTTGTCACTTTCAGCCCCGCAGAGCTCTGCGTGTGAATTTATTGCTTGTGAAAGTACTGGTGGGTGGAATGCAGCAGTGGCTCTAAAACCACGCTAAAATATCAGCCTGCCCCCACCTTAAGAACAGCAACAGAGGCTCTTCTCATTTGCCCACCTGTGGGGGGCAGTTAGGTGGATGACTACATGAGAGAGGGCTTTTTCCACGGTGGCTCCACAGCTCTGGAATGAGTTGCCATTGTGGGTCCATCAGGCCCCATCATTGCAGGCTTTTAGGAAGGCCCTGAAAACTTACTACAGTACTATACTCTGGCCTTCACCTGATAGTATTTTATCAGACTGGGGTTGCAGCTGTCTGTTGTAGCTTTTATCAGGGATGGGGGCTCGGACTCGGGGACTCGACTCGTGAGTCCGACTGAGTCCCCCCTCTGACTCGAGTCCCACTCGAGTTCCAATAATTTATGTGGGACTCGAGACTCGACTCGGGACTCGAGCCCAAGGACTCCTCCGCCGCCGCCACCGCTCTCGCCTCTGCGGCCCTCTGCCACCGCCGCCTCTGCCGCCGCCGCGCCCCCCTCGTCGCCATCGCCGTAGCACACAGCACACCGCGTCACGCCGCCAGCGCCGTCGCTCGTTTTTTGGCGGGGTTGCTGTGGTTCAAAAACAGAGCGACGGCGCTGGCGGCGTGACGCGCGTGACGCGGCGTGCGATGGCGGCGGCGGCGGAGGAGGAGGAGGAGGAGGTGAGGGCGGACGGCAGAGGCGGCGGCGGCAGAGGCGGGCGGTGGTGAGGTGAGGGCGGCGGAGTGGAGGTGAGGCGGCGGAGGCGGTGGAGAGGGCGGGCCGGCGGCGGTGGCGAGGTGAGGGCGGCGGTGGTGGCGAGGTGAGGGCGGCGGAGGGTGGAAGGTGAGGGCGGGGCAGCAGCCCATGGAGGGAGCGGAGGGTCTCCGCTGGAGGAAGGGCAGCTCTTCTTCCTCTCGCGGAGACCCTCCTGCTCCCTCCATGGGCCGCCGCTTTGGGAGGGACTCGGGACTCGACTCGAGTCACCATTTTGGACCTCGGACTCTAGACTCGACTCTAGACTCGGGTCCAAAGACTCGGGACTCGACTCGGGACTCGGGACCAAGGACTCTTCAACATCCCTGGCTTTTATTTTATGTTGGTGTTTGTTTGTTTTTCTGAATGTCTGATGCTGTTGTGGTTTTTATTACTGCATCATTTTTTTATTATGTGGGTTTTATTGTTGTATACCCTGCCTTGGGAAGGCTCCTGCCCTGAACAGCGCCCAAGTAATATCATGAATAAATAAATAAGGGTGGGAAACCTCAGACCTGCATGCCAAATCTGGCCCCATCTCCTATCCTTGGAAATCACCAAGACAAGGGTATGCCAAGCATATTACTCAGGGGCCTGGTTCAGCCGAGACACCTCACTTCTGATTCTAGGATAATCAGGATGAAACAAAACCACTTGTGTCAAAGATGATATACAGTTTATTAAATACTGTGAAGAGAAAGCCATAGCCCCCCCCACACATATATGCACACATACCGCAAGATAGCATCAGACACCCAAGAATCACAATAGGAGTCATTAACATGCCCCCTGGCAAGTCCCTGGTCTGGCAGCCGAAGGAGCTGTGGAATATTCATTCCCAGGTGTTGGATAGAAGAAAGGAACAGCCAAAGACTCCTAGGGGCCGGGCAAACAAGAAAAACCAGTCGTGCCAGGAGGGGGCAAGACAAGGAGGGGGCCCAACGGAGGGTATAAAGCCCAGGGTCAGTGGCGGGAAAAGGGTTGTTGGTCGTGAGGCAGCAAGCTGCACGAAGGTCCATGGCTCAGGTCAAACCACCTTCAACCCTGGGGGAGCTCCCAGTGAACAACGCTAACATAGAACAGCCCTTTCGGAGTTAAGCGGCTTTCTAGGAACAAGGCATTTCCAGGTACAACTGTCTGTATTGCTTTTGCGGCTCGCTACCAGCTCAATTGTAGGTGTGTGCTTAGCGTGGCACGTTGTATATGTTCTGTTACGCTCCATTAAACTCTGTTTACCCATAACAGTGTAGCAGCGTGAAGTGGTCACCCTTTAACTCAGATAAGGACAACGAGGACCAACTCGGGTTATTGGAAAGAGGTTTATTGTGCACAATTGGTCCTGCGGACTGTGTCGCAAAGCAGAACCCCGGGCGGGGCTTTTACAACCACTTTTATAGCATACATAAGTCTGGTCATTTGGCAACAGTTCTTTACATTGGTCAGCAAGGTCAAGACAAAAGGGGGTTTGCTTTAGGGGAGGGGGATTTCCTTACAAGGAGACAGGAAGATGATCTTACAATCAAGCAGCTGCTAGGTATTTTCTTATCTTGGTCACATAGGCAGGGTGAGACAGCAAAACACCTCAACCTTTGTGAATCAACAACAGCCATTGACGGCCATTGTCAGTCATTGCCACAGTCATTACCAGCCATTGACTACATTCTTTTAGTATTAGTCATGACCCTGCCAATCTGTCTACATGCTTGGCTAAGTTTTTCTTTTTAACTATTTCGTTTCCTTCACTCCTCCCTTTTGAAACTTCAACACTTATCTGGAGTTTCAACCTGGGGGATGGGGCGATACTCCCACATAGCCAGGACCTGGGCAGCCGCCCTTTTTCTGCCAATAGGCTCAGGCTATTTTGGATTGTCCGGACCACAATAGGGAGGACACAAGGGAGCAGGATGCAACCCATTGCGATTAGCCCTATCGCTTGCAACCCTGGTAACTTGGGGAACCATCTAGAGAAAGCTTCTCCTAGATCGAGCCCTTTCTAGGTCTGGACTGGATGCATATGTAAGCCATAGGATTACATTCAAGCGGAATAACAATAGTAAACATTGGCTACAGGTTATGCGTTTATACAATATAGAAATCACATTTTGAAACTACACTTTACCACATTCTCTCCTTTTGATTCTAAGTGAGTGCACACTGAGGGTCACTTTTAATTAAGGGCTGATAGGTAAGGCTGGTTCAGACTGAGCTGGAGTTGACATCAGTTCATCTCGTCCGATCCTCTGGGTGTTGTCTTTGATGGTCGTCCCGTCCAAGGTCTGAGATGATATTGATGTCCTGGCACAAATTCTTCTGTTTCAGGGGAAGAGGTTTCTAGCACGTTCACCCCGAATCGTTGGAGGCGTTATTATGTCCTCATTCTTGTTAGGGGTTAGAGGCTTTTTATGGCTGAAGTCCTTGGCACTTCACAGCGTTAAGTACACCTCCTTTCGCTGTACTTGAATATGAATCCATTCACCTGGGACAGAGTGTCCCTCTGTGCTGGGCTGGTGCGGTGCTGAGCCGCCTTCACCCGTAAATGAAGAGTCTTCGCACATCTCACCAGGGCCTTGCAGTAATTCTGAATTGAATGTCTCATCAACATCTCACGAGGGGTCAGGTCTCGCCACTCGACCTGGCCTGGATCTCACACACACAAGGGCCATGGGAGGTGCATTTGGCCATTTAGTCTCATCTCTGTGCATACTTTGGCTAGCTTGTCTTTTAATATTCTAGCAAAAAGGATTTTTTTCTCTCTCTCTCTGCCCACTGCCGTGGCGTTAGCTTTCACACAGGGGCACGCTCTACTCACTCAGAATATATACAAACAACTACAAACACATTGATGGGAACAATACTTTTTCAACAAAATCAAATTGTACACTACAAAAACGGTCCCCAGGGTGAGGTTGTATGCTCACCCTGTCTTTCACAGGTTTTTCAGTATTATGAGCCTGGCACACTGCACACTGGACAAAGTACTGAGTCACTGCAGATGTAAAATTAAATTCAAACCACTCTTTTTGTTAACAATCAAACTAATAACTAAATCTGCTTTTCTGACTGACGCTGTACATAGTCTTTAGCAGGAAAGCAACTTGCTAATTTGTGACATTGCTATAAAGAATGCAGGAGAAACTGACTTGTTTTTGCCTATCTTTTGCCAGGAAATCGGGAGGAGTTAACAAAATCTTTTATATTAGAGTTGGAAGGGACTCACGAGGCCATCAAGCCCAACCCCCCACTCAATGCAGGAAACCAGAGGAGGGGTTTCTTATCTAAGTAATACCCAGGTCTGACTTTGCTCAGCTTTCTACACTTAGATAAGCTGAGAACCAGCATGAGCCACAGACTTTTATCTTTAGCAAGGCAAACCAAGCTTTTGAAAATCACATAAAACACAACAAGTCATTTGTACAACTTTTTGAAAACTAACTTAACAACAACAGAAGGATTGCAAATCTTTTGGTATTTTGGTGCCATTGTGTTATGCTACACTTAAATGCTTATTTTACAAAAGTGCTCTGTTAGCTTGCTATAAAAGCCACTAGACAAGCATACATTTTGCAACTAAACTGTTCAAATTTACCAAAGCTGCCCTGTTGGGTTGCCTTTGGCAAAAACTAACTAAGCATACATCTTAAAAAAGACAATAAAGAGGGTAAAATTTCAGGAAAGTCCATTTCAACAAAACTGGGCACTAAAACGTACAGAAACTGAGTTAGTAGTTTAGATTTATCTTTGATAGCTGCACTTCTTTTATTGCTGGTAAATAATCATGCCCCCCCCTGCCTACCCTTCCCTTCTGTTGGGAGCAGCAGCAAGGTGGCAAGGTTTTAAGTGACACAGCATTTTACAATTTTTCTGGATTTTTCTCTTTACAACAACCCTTTGAGGTAGGTACAGCTGAGAGTCTGTGACTGACTCAAAGTTACCTAATGAGCCTTATAGCATTTATTGCTTCTCAAGGGAGGGGATATTGCAGCATATCTCTTTTTTCTTCTATTTGAACCAGAGAAGCAGACTTTTTAAGAGTCTCATTTCTTTTTAGTTTTCCACCTAATATTCTGCTGGTACCAAAGCCAATATTGGCGGAAAACCCTGTTTTCTTCATTCCCCAGAGACTCAGCAAATGCCAGGAGAATTGGGACTACATGCTATTGTAGCCCTTAGTTTACACAATCCATCATGACTTAACAGAACCATTTCTCATTTTTTTCAAGAAGACAAGAAAACTTTTGATTTCTAATCTGTCTTGTTAAGAACAGAACTGCACATTACTTCTCAATATATATATATTTAAAGATACGCATTCTCTTTTTTGTTTATGTTTTTGACATTATGTTTATGTTGCTTCACACAACTTTCTTTCAAATAGCTTTTTTTCAAAATCTTTACTTCTTATCACATCTTTTACAACTTTTTTTTTTTTTTGCCTGCATAACTTGGGCAGAGAGGGTTTTATTTCCTTTTCTATGCCCTTCTTGCTTGCAACTCTAATGTTTCTTTTGCATCTGCCCTTGTCCAACCTTTCTCTTTGCCTAGTCTTTCTTTTCCTTATCTTTTTTTCTTTTCTACATTTTCCTAAACTTTTTACTTACTATCTCTTTCTCTACGGCCCTCTTCTCCCCCCCCCCTCCTCGGGGCAGAGGGGACAGTCTACATGCCTTTAAATAATCATCTCTTTTCTTTTTTCAAAAACCTTTTGGCTCCACTCATTGGTGAAGCTCTTGAATCTTTTGTGAAAAATAGTTAAGCATTTCTTTTTGAGCTTATCTTGCATCAGCTGTAGTCTCAGAGAAAAAGCCTGCCTTGATCAGGGGCAGACTCTTTCTGACCTTTTAAAGCTAACACAGTTCAATTCTCAAAAGGCACTAACACTTTGCTTATGCTCAGAAAACCTGCATTCTCAATACTCAGACTCTCTCAATTACAGTTCTTAAAAAACACTTTAGTATTGTTTCTCGCTCTAGTGGTTAGCTGCTGATTCTCTGGGAGCGTGATTGGCCAATTCTTGCATACCAGGAAACCTGCAGTCACTTGAGGGTTTTTGTTTGTTTGTTTGTTTGTTTGTTTTCGAGGTGCAACGGATAAACTTTTTTTTCTCAACCTTCTTTTCTACCTTAAAATCTTTGCAATTCGTTTAAGATTAAAATCTTAATCTCACATCTCCAGTTGCTTTTGCCATACAAGAGGAAGCAACCTCGCAATTGCATAACCAAGAGCAACATTTTTTTTCTATCTTTGCTTACTTCAGAGATTCAACACACACTCAAAACAAAATAAAAACCTTTTCAATTTACACCATCAACTAGCCCCACTTGGAAGAATAAACATTTAACTTGAACATAAACCTTCTTTTTTCTTTTTGGCTACACACATGGCTTGCAGTAGCCAGAATCTCATTTACATGTTTTTTCTTCCTCCTTTGAGAATGTTTTACAAATGGATATCACCAAAGGCTCATTTTGCTGGGCCCTCAGGATCTACCCCTCTAAACAAGCGGATTTGTTGTTTTCACCAGTACAGAAATTGTGCTGGAGATTCTGCTGACAACTGCAAGCATTCTTTAACTGTTTTCAATTGCTTGAGTTTTTAAAGCATCATTTACTATTTATGAGTATCTGGTTGAAGAAGCACTTTTTGTCTGGTGAACTTACTTCGGAAGGCTTAAGGTAGCCCCTTTGAAATCTCACTTCTGTCTAAACATACCAATCATCCAATTGTCCTGGGAATTTGTCCTCTAGGGCCACCAGAAGGTCCCTCAGGATCTGTTTTTCTCAGGACCCATTTTTGGGCCAAGTACTTCTTCTGCATGGCCATTCTTCTTCAGTACAAAGAGTTTGCCACCATGTTTTTGACAAAGTCTTACTTCTAGGTAAAGAGGCAAATTATTGGGAGTACTATTGCTAAAGGTGCCCCTTTTGGAGCATTTTGGTTCCCACCTATGATGTACTGTGGCACAGAATTCTACCTTTTTGAGCTCCTCACTCTGTGTGTGTGTGTAGTGCTTTGGTTTAATTCACAAACAGGCACACAACATTCGCATGTCACTGGATCATGGGAGGGGGGGTTCAATCAGGCCCACTTGCTTTTGAAACTCTGCCGCAACAGAGATCAGGGCATCTTGACCTGATTTAGTCCCAGATCTTGTTCAGCGACTTATATGCATTCATCAGCAGGGAGGTTTGGAAAGAAGGGGGGGTGTCCCTGTCTATTGACTCTGGTGGGACTCGAACCCACAATCCCCAGCTTCAACAACTTATGAATTCTAATAAGCAAAGGAGAGCGAGATGGGCCTGTCTGTCTTTCAACAGCTTATAAATCTAACAACATTCATGCACACACAGACATTTTCACACGCACATGTATACTACCCTTATTGAAGGTTTCCCTCTTTTCTAAACCTTAAACCTTTCAACATCAATAACAATAACACAATATCAATAACACAATGCAATAATCAAGAACCAGAAGAAAATGAAAAGGAGGTATTTCAATTCATTTTTGCCCATTTCTTTGGAGAACTGTTTGATTTTGCTAGCAGCTATAACAAATATATATATATATATATATATATATATATATCTTTTCATTTTGGGACTTCTCACCTCTAGTTCAGATCTGAGGAAGTATGTGCTTTGGTTAGGAGCACACTCTCTCTCTTTTCACTAAACACAGGACTGGTGGAGACTCCAAAAGGCACCAAAACTTTGCGTATGGTCAGGAACTCTTTGCACAAAAAGCTCACAAACATTTTTGTTGTTGTTGTATTTCTTTAACACAACACAGGGTTCTTTGAGTACTTCTTGCCATTCTTAGATCTTGCTTTGAAATTCCTTTCCATGCATTGAAGCTGTGTCCTTGGGACGCTGCTCCCCCCCCGCCCCATTCTCTTAATTCTAAGACCAACAAGAACAGAAACAGAAGGGTGGGGTACGGACAGGAGAGTAAGGGGTCTCTCCTGTTAGACGTTAAGGGATTTCACACACACGCTCCGCTGACCCGCGGCCCCGGACGTTCCACGGTCACCTACGGGAACTGCAGCGGCATTCACACTTCACCACGCATACCAACACATTCCCTCCCGAGATCTCTTGTATTCCTTTACCAAAAGGGAGAGGACCAGTTCAGCCTTTTTCAGCTGCCTCGTAGGCCCAATCCTTTATTCCTTTACCAAAAGGGAGAGGACCAGTTCAGCCTTTTCCAGCTGCCTCGTAGGTCCAATCCTTTATTCCTTTACCCAAAAGGGAGAAGACCAGTTCAGCCTTTTTCAGCTGCCTTGTAGGTCCAATCCCCGGAGGATGGCCAAATCCTCCTCCCCTTGTTCCTATTCTCTCCTGTAGGAACCCTAGAGTATACTCGCCTGTTCCGCCTGTCCGGCCCCTTTGGTCCTAGTTCCGCACCGAGTTTTGTTGGTTCTTGGAGTCACCGTCCGACCGCTGCTCCGTCAGGCCCCCTGTTCGGATTCCCTCACAGCCAAGTGCTGTGATGCGCGCTGGGAGCTCCGCAACGCCTCTCCTTAGGGGGCAGCGGTGGGCTGTGCCCCGAGCAAGCTGCAAAGCTTCCTCGCTGTCCTGCCGCGGTCGCCAGATGAAGTGGTCACCCTTTAACTCAGATAAGGACAACGAGGACCAACTCGGGTTATTGGAAAGAGGTTTATTGTGCACAATTGGTCCTGTGGACTGTGTCGCAAAGCAGAACCCCGGGCGGGGCTTTACAACCACTTTTATAGCATACATAAGTCTGGTCATTTGGCAACAGTTCTTTACATTGGTCAGCAAGGTCAAGACAAAAGGGGGTTTGCTTTAGGGGAGGGGGATTTCCTTACAAGGAGACAGGAAGATGATCTTACAATCAAGCAGCTGCTAGGTATTTTCTTATCTTGGTCACGTAGGCAGGGTGAGACAGCAAAACACCTCAACCTTTGTGAATCAACAACAGCCATTGACGGCCATTGTTAGTCATTGCCACAGTCATTACCAGCCATTGACTACATTCTTTTAGTATTAGTCATGACCCTGCCAATCTGTCTACATGCTTGGCTAAGTTTTTCTTTTTAACTATTTCGTTTCCTTCAGCGTCCATTCAAAACTCGGTCTCCTCGCTTTGCCTGCGTTATAATTGGTCGCGGCTTCTGCCAGAGAGCTGCGTACCGCTGATAGAGGGCTACCCGAGTCCGGGTTAACCCCTGAGTGGCCGAACCTGCCAAGAAGGACAGTTGCAGTCTTTCTCCACAAATACAAAGTCGGAATATGGAGGTACAATATACTCAAAGCAAAAAAAAAGCTTACACTCCCCTGATCTGTGGCCGTATTGGTTCCATGAATAGGCCAGGGGATGCTCCGTGGGCTTCCAAAGTTGCCTGGGTGAGCGATGCGTCAATTCCTCTCTCCAAGTCGAGAACAAAATACAATGCTTCTTGCCATAGATTTGATAAAGTTCCTCTTTTTCCTGCTGTTTCAGAGGCTGTCAATAAGCCACAAGCTAACCCCCTGGCCTGCAAAATGGGGGGTGGGGGTGAGCTGCTTCGCAAACATTTTCGGTTCTCACAGCAACAGCAGCTCTTCTCTAAGGAGTATAATTGGGGCAAGCCGCTTTGTTCAAGGTTATTATCTCTGGCGCTCTTCCTAACACACTGAAGGCCATAAGTCCTTGGCATGGCTCCCAGAAACTCTCCTGCCTTTTGGACACTGGAAAGTTCACTAGTCTACCTGTTGAACCTTAATAACCTCCTCGCCAGTCTTCCGGAAGAGTCCATCCAATACACCAAGCCTTCCTCCTGATCACTCGTGCTGGGCACCTTAATCCTTTCAGCTACCTCAGCTCTTCCAGCAAGGCCATCATCACAATTACCGTACACACCATGGATCCTCCGGCACCAGATGCACCAAAGACAGGTGGTGGAGCAACGTTATCTTTCACATTCTTCTCGGTCTCCTGGGTGTGATCTTTCTGGAAGAGTTTGTGCTCAATTTAAAACAGCCCCTTGAGGCAAGGATGTCTGCTTTTTATACCCTGTCTTGGCACCTTCCAAATGCAAGAGAATACAGCTCCCACCATCCCTAAGCAGCGGGGGGGGGGGCATGTTGGCTGGGGATGATGGGAGTTGTAGTCCAACACCCCCCGAGAATGCCAGGTTGGGGCAGGCTGTGACAAAAGAAAGTGCAAGCTTGCTGTACAAGGACTTTGCCTGTTTAAGATCACTTACTGCAAGCAAAATTTGTCAGTGGAGGACTTTTTCCATATAATGGAGGCTCTAACTTTTCTCCGTTGTTTAGGGAAATTACAGTCCGAAGTACCTGACTTGTCATTAACCATATACAGAGAAACTCTTGTGCATTTACTCATCCCCATGGTAGGTGTAAACCTGTGGGTAAGATTGAGGCACTTGAGACGCTGAACGAGTGAGCTGCGAGATCATTTTGTTGTGGTCAGAGATTTCCCATGTAAACCAAATAACATTGCAATCCTATGCGTGTTTAGACAGAAAAAAATGCCCTGGACTTCAGCTCCCATCAGCCCCAGCCAGCATGGGCAATGGTCAGAAATGTTGGGAGTTGTAGTCCAAAACACCTGCAAGGCACCAGGTTGGAGAAAGATGACTTAGGGTGCAATGCTATGCATGTTTAGACAGAAGAAAGTCCTACAAGTCCCAGCATTCCCCAGCCAGCAGGAAGGTATAACCCCTGCTACTTTTGCACGGTGGTCCCAATCCAGATCAGGGGCCACGTGTTTTACTAAAGTAAAAAGAAAGTTAGGATCACCTAGACATTACACATTTACCTACATCTACTTTAGCCCTAATTAGCCCCCCCCCCATCCATAAAAAAGAGCTACATTAAGCCCCAATCCAAATCAGTACCACTGAAGGCAGGATTGGGTTTGTTAATCCTTTCTTCCCCGCACTTGGGGAACTGGGGAGTGTGAAACTACATTAAAATGATCAAACCTCATTGAAACTATGAATGCCACCCTTTTCCTGACTTCATTTTAATCCAACAAACGCCATCTAAAATTATTCATATCTGCTCCCCACCTCCCCAAGGAGTAAGAAGTGCCTGGGGCAAGTGCTACCAGAATTTGGCTTCCTTTTGGAGGAAAGTCCACTACAGACTTATGGTGCCTATGTAATATTTGATGTGTTTAGTAGAACATCGGTGGAGACTAGCAGTTCAGTCGCCCCTAGAAGTAAGCAGACCTGCTACCCCAGAGAGAGGTAACTGCACCATACAGGCATGTGGCTCACGCTGGCTCAGCTTGTCTGAGCGTGGAAAGCTAAGCAGGGTCAAGCCTGGTTGTTGCTTGGATGGGAGACCCCTCCTCTAGTTTCCTGCATTGAGCAGGGGGTTGGACTCGATAGCCTTGTTGTAGGCTCCTTCCAACTCTATGATCTATGAAATCCAGATGCACATCTTGTTGACAGCTATACTAGTACAGTAATACCTTGGATTGCAAGTAACTTGGTCTGAGAGCGTTTTGCAAGACAAGCAAATGTTTTTTAAAAAATTTGACTTGATAAACAAGCAACGTCTTGCAATACAAGGTAGGGATGTAACCACTCGCCTCGAGCGGGCGTAGCGGGCTGAAATCGGCCCCGCTCATGCCCGCCAGAGACTCGCTTTGATATAAGAGTGTTTTGGATTACAAGCATGGTTCCGGAACGAAGTATGCTTGCAATCCAAGGTATTACTGTACCTGGATTCATTGACAAAAAAAGGCTTGATTAATTCAACCATTCATTCATTAGAACCCAACAGTAGCTTTGCTGGGTGTGTTCATCCATTCATTCATTAGAACATAAGAGTAACATTGCAATAACCAGGATTTAGAGTTTATAGCTGATGGTAACTAGTGATAGGCTCCATGTAATTCCAGCACAGTGAAAAGCTAATAACTATAGCTGTTTCAGAGATCCATACAACTTGGTTTCCCCGTTGCAATCTCTACAGCTCACAATATAGGGCAAGGGGATCAAAAGATTCCTGGCATAATCCATCCCAGCCAATCCAAGGGAAGGGTTCTAGAAAAAGATGTAAACAAATCCAGATGCAGAGATTTGGTCCAACTTTGAAATCTTTGTTGGGACCTCCACGCTACATGGGTCAAGGTCTACTAAATCTAAGAGTCAAGGCAGGGTCAAGATTAATTCCAGAGTAATCCCCCACACAGAGGGATTTCGACAACCATAGCTTCCACTTTAGTATCTCCACACTACATGGGTCAGACTCCAGGCATAGAAAAGTCCAAGAGTCAGGATCCGTTCCAGCCAGAGGGGCTCTGGGCTCATTGATGCCAAAGATACACAATCCACCACAAACAAGTATTTAAGGCCTATGAAAAGTATAGCAGTGCTTTTCATGGCAGGTTCTTAACAATATAAGGTTCAAAGAGGCAAGTGTCCAAATTGGAGAGTCTATGTGAAGAGTGCCTCCAGAGGCTCAGACAGTAGTAAGTCCAAACAGAGAGGATTTGGGGCAGTAAAGACACGCATGTTCTTAGCAAAGGCTCCCAGCCCGAGGAGCAGCTGAAAAGCGAACGTGTGGCTGTGACGTCCTCCTCTTGAACCACTAACTGGCAAGGGATTGGATCCCACCAATGAGCCCTTGCCCAAACAGGGCATTTCCATTTGGCTCTCCTGAGTTGACGTTTCAATATGTGTGACACCACTGAACACCCCCCCTTCCCTCTTCTGTTCTCACACAGAGGCTGCCAGCTTCCTTCCCTGCCAAGGCCAAAGCTGTCCTGACCCAGCCTCAACACACCAGACACTTTGTTTAAATCAGTCTTTAATGTTACTCATTAGCAGAGCCAAAAGAAGTAATCAGTTCCCCTTCATTACTTTCATGAAGGGTGAACTCAGTGTCCATAAATCCAACACCAGTCCGAGTTACAATCCGTAGTCAAGTCAGTCCAAGGTTCTGAGGGTATGAGATCAAGGTTCTAGGTTCAACAAACACAGTCCAAAATCGATGTTGCCAGGAGATCAAGTAGAGGGGTTCAAGGAGCATAGAAAGAGTGCCAGGAGTCAGATTCGTTGCTTCCTACAATGGAAGCCTGTCAGAAGCTCCAAATATACGTATGTCCTGTCACGAGCCTCGATATCAGTCCGAGTCTGACTCTGGATCTTGGCACAAGTACCTTGCTAAGTTGCTTGAAGACGCCTGCAGCGCCTCCTGCTGACTATGTGTCTTTCTGCCATGCGCTTCTCCTGGAGTCTTTGAGGTCTTTGAGACGGATGCAAGCCTGAAGTCCCTTCCCTCCCCTCCCCCCAGTCAGCTTCTTTGTCCAAGGCCAGCTGCTGCAGCTGAGGTTCCTCAGACAGCTCCCCCTGCTCTTGTTCACTGGGGGGAAAGGAATAGGCCAAGGTCGGCTGGCCTTGGCTCCAAGCAGCCGCCAGTGCCAGCTGATCTTCAGCTTCTGAACTGAGGCTGGAGCAAGACCCCACAAAAGCTTAGCAGCTGGAGTAACTTAACTCCCAACAGCTTTCCTCTGAGAACACTCACAGTGATTCTGACCTTCCACAGGCTGAATAAGCCCAAACCCTTCCGGACCACTTCTGAGCAGATTCTGGCTGTAAACTACAGGGCCCACCAGAGTGCTTAGGCTGGGCCACAACATTTTATGACAGTTGTGACAAAAATAATCATAATCATTACTGTAGAGAGCTTTCTACATGGGGTACACAGGTAGAGCCAAGTAAAATTTACCACTGCTCTGAAAACAGAGTAACAGTGCAATCCTATGCATGTGTACTCAGAAGTAAGTCCTATTATGTTCCATGGATAGATGCCTTTGACTTGATTTCAAGGGATAGACTGTGGGGAAAATTTGTGGCTACAAATATTGATAGGTGACTGTTATTGCTTATCTGCAGCCTTTATGAAAACACACATTTGCGGGTAAGATGCAGCAGCCTTGGTCACTTATCTGGCCCTATACCAACTTTTAATGGGAGTTAAACAGGGGTGTATTCTAGCTCCTACCTTGTTTAATTTTTATATCAATTCTTTGGTTAAAAATGTAGCAAAGATAAATTCCCACCCTCCCAAATTGGCAAATAGACCCTTGTCAATTCTTCTTTACGCAGATGATGCAGATGCAGTACTCTTGTCCTTGACCAGTATTGGCCTAGTCCAAGGTCCTAGTCTTTACTAGGAGGAGGATTAAACACAGATGGCAGATAAATGAACATCCCATTGAACAAGTTACAACTTATAGATATTTGGGTGTAATTTTTCATTCATTAGGCTCTTGGAGAACACAAATAAATAATGCCATTGCAAATGCTCAGAGGAGTATAAAGGCACTCCTTGGGGGTTTGTTTGTTTTTACTCCAAGGGGGTGGCAGCATTTCCCTTCAGCCATGCAGGTATTTACAGCTAAGGTTACAGCTCAGATGCTGCATGGCTCACAGATATGTGCCTACAGTAAATATGGCCGATTTGAAGCTATACAAACTAAATTTTTGAGAGCCATATTTGGAGCCCCCAGCTGTGTGCCCAATGTAATTTTACGATTAGAAGCGGGGCAAATTTCTGATACTGAACAACACTGTCTTACAGATTCAATTGCTACCCTAAAGTTTTTAGCTCAGCAGGGTCATAAAGCATCTCTCTCCAAGTTGCAATTTGTTTCTCAGAAGGTGCAATATTTAGGTCATCTCATTTCAGCTGATGGACGAGAAATTACCACATCTAGAGCTTCTACCATTTTGGCGTTCCCACAGCCTAAAACCAAGAAACAAATTAGAAAATTTCTTGGGGTCATTGGGTATTGTAGACAATGGATTCCTAATTTCTCAGTGCTTTCTAAACCCCTTACAGATGCTTTGCATGGTGATGTTCCAGATCCTCCTCCCTGGTCTGAGGAACTGCAGTCCTCTTTTGAAGCCCTAAAATTGTCTCTTGCTTCTGCACCTGCGTTAGGTTTACCAAACTGTAATAAACCTTTTTTCCTTTTCTGTCATGAACAAGATGGAAAAGTTTCTGGAGTCCTTTGCCAACCCATGGGTAAAGATTATAGGCCAGTAGCCTACTTCCCGGCAATACTTGATCCAGTAGCAAAAGGATTTCCACCATGCCTTTGTGCAGTTGCAGCTGCTGCCCGGATGTTTGAAAAGGCACAATGTCTTACCTTAGGACACCATGTCACTCTTTTAGCACCATACGCAGTCAAAGCTCTGTTACAACGCCATCTTACTCAACATGTATCAATCCAATGACAAACTGAGTATGAAAAATTGTTGTTAAGCTCTCCTTCTTTAACTATTGACAGGTGTACAATTTTGAACCCTGCTACCCTTTTACCAATCACAAGTGATGCAGATCCAAATGAAATCCTTCATTTACAAGTTTACAAGTCCTTGAAATATTGTCTGTGCCTAGACCTGATCTTACTGATGTTCCTCTTTCAAACCCTGATCTTACTTTGTTCAGAGATGGATTCTGTAAACGATCTTCTAACGGATGCCTCATGGTAGGGTATGCTGTTGTGACACCACATTAAACCTTAGAAGCTTTTTCCTTACCACATGAGAAAGTCTGCTCAGGCAGCTGAACTGGTTGCCCTCACTAGAGCTTGCATCCTAGCCACAGGACAGAGAGTTGCCATTTATACTGACTCACAATATGCTTGTAATGTTTGTCATGCCACAGGTGCCATTTGGAAACAAAGAGGATTTCTCACTGCATCAGGATCCTCTGTTGCCCATGATCATCATATTTCTGCGTTGCTAGATGCTATTCAATTGCCACATGCAATATCTGTGTCTCATTGTCTTGCCCACCCAAGCAATACTGATTTTGTTTCTACAGGAAATTCCAGAGCAGACTCAGCTGCTCAAGTAGCCACCACAAATGGCTCACCAACTCATTTTGTGCTTCAGGGGGTCATGACGTTTGATTCCTGCAACCTTAGAGATTTACAAGATACAGCCACACAGACAGAGAAAAAGCAGTGGCAGGCAGCAGGTGCTTTGCTTACTGAAGACGGTGTTTATGTTGCCCCTGATGGCTGCCCTTGTGCACCACCTACATTCACAAAACAACTTGCCAATGTGGTTCACTCTGTTAGTCACATGAGCGAAGGGGGGATGGCAACTCAGATCTTAACATTGTGGTAGGCTCCAGGTATCCATCAACAAGCAGCAAGAGTAACTGAAAATTGTGTTACTTGCAAGAAGTCTAATGTGACTAACACACACTCTAAGGCCATTCAAAGTGCAACCCCATGGGCCAGAAGCACTCCCTATTGTCTTAATGCAGTGTTCTCCAACCTTGGGCCCCCAGATGTTTTTGGCCTACAACTCCCAGCATGCCCCAGCCAGCGTAGCTGGCTGGGGCATGCTGGGAGTTGTAGGCCAAAAACATCTGGGGACCCAAGGTTGGAGAACACTGTCTTAATGCATTTGAGAAACACTCCAAACAGGAAACATAAATTAACACCACATGAAATTTGCTTTGGAAGGACAATGGCAGTAGGAGTTTCACCACCAAAGATCCCGCCTTCACTGAGTGAATGTTTTGACTCCTTATACGATTATGTGCTGTCTCTTTCCCGTGTTGCTAGTGTGTGTCATTCCCAGGTGAAAGAAGCCCTGCCTGTACCAACTGATATTACATGCCACAATATACAACCAGGTGATTGGGTGTATGTGAAAGTCTACAAGAAGAATTTCCTTTCGCCCTCGTGGGAAGGACCATTTCAATCGATTCTGGTGACCCATACAGCGATAAAGGTCCGAGAGAGAAGTGCCTGGATCCACGCAGTTTACACCAGGAAAGCAGACAAAAGGCCAACCCCGGAGCCTGAATCCGGACCTGGTACAAAGGGTGTGTGTGTGTGTGTGTGTGTGCGCGCGTGCGTGCGTGTGTGCGTGCCGGGAGCTCAACAACAGACAAACCCCTGTACCTCGCCAGTCAAGCTGAACCCGGAAGCTGCACAGCATGATCTCCCTGGCAAGGTTTGCCTTTGCAGGCAAATGACAGGAGCTGTCATCCACCCCTATCATTTGCTTGCAAAGTGGGGTGGGGTGGGAAATACTTACCTGCACCCTGGGGTGGGCCCTGTACAGGGTGGGTGGCTGCAGGGTTTTGCCAGCAGGAACCCACCCTGGTCAGCACCTACCGGAGGATTGGTCCATTCAGCACCAAATGGACGCACCTTTTTTTTTTTTTAAGTAACACTGAGAGCACCGCTTGGTGCTCATTACTGGACCTTAAAAATTTTTTTTAATGGGAGGGGCACCATGGACAGCCCCACCAAGGTACCACTGGGTATCCTTGCAGAAGCAGCTTATGGCTGCCAAAAATGGGGATCAGGAAAGGTGGATTGACAGCCGCCTTTCGTGATCTAAAAAAAAAAAGTTTTTCTGGAAAAAGACAAGCCACAGGCAGCGAGCTGAAAATGGTTCACTATCACAGCGGGAAGTTGTGCCCTGATCACAGCGCGTAGCTTAAATTCCCAAAGGGTTTAGCATGTCCTGCATGCGAACCCTCCCACTCTCTTCCCTGACCCTCCTTGAGGAAAGACGTGTATGGCTGGCTCTCTTCCAGCCACACTGACTCTAATGGACTTGAAGTGGCACCTGCATGAACTAACCAGCATGCAAGACTACCAGATCTTTTGTGAGTACAATAAAGCAGCCTGGCAACCAAGTAAGTTAGTAATAAGCTTCCACATAAAATCCTCCTCCCCATTAAAAACATCTGGAGAGCACTAGGTTAGAGAATGCTGTTCTACAGAATTCAATGGAGTTTACTTCTGTGAGAGCATGCATAGGATTGGGATCCATGTAGGAGTTAATTTTATTTATTTATTTTATTATATTTATACCCCGCCTTTTTTCCCTGCAAGGAACCCAAGGCAGCTTACATAGCCCCCCTCCTCTCCATTTTATCCTCACAACAACCCTGTGAGGTAGGTTAGGCTGAGAGTCAGTGACTGGTCCAAAGTCACTCAGTGAGTTTCATGGCCGAGTGGGGTCTAGAACCCGGATCTCCCGAGTCCCAGTCCAACACTCTCACCACTGCACCACACTGGCTCTGTTGAGCGACCATAGAGCACAATCCTATGCATATCTACTCAGAAGTAAATCCACCATCTTTAACGGCACTTACTCCCAGGTAAGTGTACATAGGATTCCAGCCTTCCAGAGTAAGCCTATGCATGTTTACTCAGAAGTAAGCCACCCTGTGTTCAATGGAGCTTATTCCCAGATGAGGGTGAATAGGATTTCAGCCTAAACTATCTAACTCAGGGGTCTGCAACCTTTAAGACAAAAAGAGCCACTTGGACCCGTTTCCGAAGAAAAAAAAAAACTGGGAGCCGCAAAACCATTGTGACATTGTGCCCCACATATAAAATGTAATAATTTCCCCTACCTATGCACCCAACATAATCCACCAGCGAGAGCTGGTGGATTATGTTGGGTGCATAGGTAGGGGAAATTATCAGCTGACGGATGATGGGGGTGTTGCTGGTGGATGATGGGATGCCACCAGCAACATCCCCCCCCCAAGCAGTAGCATCCCGTCATCAGCACCATCCAGCAGTAGCACCCTCATCATCCACCAGAAACACCCTCCATGTGGTAATAGCACCCCTCATCATCCATCAGCAGGATTTGCTGGTGGATGATGGGGGTGCTACTGCTGGGGGGAGGGTGTTGCTGGTGGATGATGAGGGTGCTACTCAGGCCTGTCTTTAATGTGGGGCAAAAGGGGCAGCTGCAACAGCTGGAGGCACCCTGATTGGGAAACAGAGCACTTCCCCCTACCCTGGGGCTCTTTAGCTGTTGCAGAACTACAACTCCCAGCATGCCCGGATAGCCAAAGGCCTACCTGCCTCCTCGCCTGCTTGTGCTCTCCGCGGCGAGCCGGCCGCGCTGGTCCCTCGACACACTGGACCCCGCGCTATGTTTTTGGCGGTGGGGGGGGGAACTTTGGCGCGTGCAGGAGCCCTCCTCTCTTCTGCCGCTCACCCGCTCGCGTCCCTGCTGCCCGGGGTGTGTGTGTGCTGCCGCCGCGCCAAAGTTCCCCCGCCCCGCCAAAGTTCCCCCGCCAAAATCATAGCGCGGGGGTCCAGCGCGCCGAAGCAGCTGGATGTGACGCGGCGGCAGCTTCAGCGGCTCCGGCATTGACTCCAGCGGTGGCGGCGGCGGCGGCAGCTAGAGCGGCGTGGAGAATGCTCCGCGCCGCTCAGAAGAGCGAAATCGGGCTGCCCCCGCCAACAGAATCAGGCCATATGTGAGGCGGCGGCAAAGTTTTTTGCGGAGCAGGCAGCCTTGTCCTGCTCTCCTCTCTTCCGCTGCCTGCCTGCTCGTGTCCCTGCTGCCGGGGGGGGGGGTGCCTCCGCCGCGCCAACATTTTTGCAAGCGTGCAGGAGCCCTCCTCTCTTCTGCCGCTCACCCGCTCGCATCCCTGCTGCCCGGGGGGGGGGTGCTGCCGCCGCGCCAAAATTTTTGGGAGCATGCAGGAGCCCTCCTCTCTTCCACCGCCCGCCCGCTCGAGTCCCTGCTTCCGGGGGGGTGGGGTGCCGCTGCCGTTGCCAAGTTTTTTTCCCTGCAGGAGCCCTCCTCCTGTCTTCCACTGGACCGGTTGGAGGCACGCAGAGGAAGGTAGGGGAAAAAATATTTGGTTTTTCCCCCCAGCATTCACTCAATAAGACGCACAGACATTTCCCCCTCCTTTTTGGGGGGAGAAAAGTGCATCTTATGGTGCGAAAAATACGGTAAGTGACAGGCGCCCAGGCCAGGTGGCCAGCGGAGTCTCAGACCGGAGCGGAGCCGCGGCAAAGGTTTGAAAGAGCCGCATGCGGCTCCGGAGCCGCGGGTTGCAGACCCCTGATCTAACTGATGCAATTTCCCTCTACCAATTACTTTTTAAAAATCACTGTATAGCTTCCAACATCTTCAAATATGTTCATATTCCTTGAGGAAATTAATATATATGAGCTGCCCCTTTCTAAAATGTATGCAATATGCCAGTTTTAATAATGATGGTACATTCCAGACATTGTAGAGTGGTAAAAATAACATCCTTTCCCCCTCAAGTTCTGAACGTCAACATCCTAGCAGAAATTAACAGTTAGACATTAAGTCCTCTTGAGTTTCTCTGCCAATTTCCTATCAGTACCCAACAGTATTGCATTAGGATCCACTGAGATTGCCAGCACAAGAATAACAAAATTGAAGATTTGCCTCCAAATTACTTGGGATGCAGTAAATAGTGTTTGTTTGTTTTTCTTCTAGAGAGTTAAAAGAGAGATTTGAAAGAGAGATTTCTATTCATGCTAGGTACTCTTTTTAGGGATGGATGAGAATTTTGTTTGGGTTTTTTGGGGGGGGTTATAAGAACTTACCCAAATCCTCACATTTCTTCATAAACAGGATGGAAAGAATTTGGGATTTTTAAAAAAAAGAATGTGGGAGAGAGCAAAACTAACAGATTAGTTCAATCCAGGCTAAGGGTGTTCAGTGCTTAGTTTAACCTGGAGCTCTTTTGATGTATTGGACCAACTTCCATCAGCCCCAGCCGGCATGGCCGATGGTCATGAACTCTGGGAGTTGTAATCCAAATCATCTGGAGGGCACCAGGTTGGGGAAGGCTGGTTTAAAGGGGCAATCCTATGCATGTTTAGGCAGAAAAAAGTCCTACAACCATGGTGTGGAAGAGTGTGACCCGGTGACCTGTGTGGCTTGCTCAGTCTGCTTTCTAGGTGCCAGCAGTGGATGTGCAACTTCAAGGTCCCTGAGCTCTTCCTTCTGATGGTCCTTTATCTTGAAACCACACTTGGCCTGGAGAGCTCTTCAAATAGAGGACTGCTCTCCGGCAGCCCTTCAAACAGAGGACTGTAAAAGAGGACACATGGCCACCCTACCCCACGCACCTCGGTGCAAGTATATTGGTGGTAGAGCTGGTGGAGTGAAAATGGCAGTGTTGGCAAGTTCAGGCGCATGGGTCTGGTGCTCTGGTCAGTGCCACTGCTGAGCCTGCTGTCTGTTGGACTGATCACCTGCCTGCCTGCAGTGGCAAACACAGATGGCCACACTAGCCCCTCATGTGCAGAGTCACTGGCGGTGCCACCATCTTAATTATAGTAGCCTCGCCCCAACATATGCACTTTGGCAGTGGAGGCATCTTAATTAAGATGGTGGCGCTGGTGATTCTACATGTGTGGGGTTGGTGCTCCCATCTCACATACAGTAAAATCAGCAACAGCCGAATTAATTCACACACCCAATAAAACATAAATTTCTATGCATTTGGGGTCAAAAATGACCCCACAGTCTATAAAAACATACGCAAAAGTTTTCCTCCCAGCCTGTATTAACACATATATTTTCATACAATTAAAGAGCCAATTGTTCTGCAGTGTTTCAAACCATTCTCCCATTGTGTGTGTGTGTGTGTGTGTGGGGTCATTATTTTCCCCAACATGTAGATTTCACTAATAATTCAGTTGGGTACGGCAAATTTAAATGACCCCATGATAGTGAAAAGTGAACTCACATTTAAAAATGTAATAGCTACTGTAATGTTGATGAAACAGTTAGGATAAGGTGTATTTTGTTGTTTTTGTTTTAATTCTTATCTCCACGTGGTTTTCACTTTAAGTTTAAGGGGAAAGTACATGATAAGGTATTAGTGGTCTATCAGACTCCATGGGAATTAACATATTACTGACCCCGGATACCATCCCCTGCATATTTGTACCCCTGTATACATGTACTGTAAACAATAATCCTTAATACAACATCATATTTAGGATTACCAACTTTTCAACTGACAGCTACTACTGCAATTTTAATATTAGCTTGATCTGCAGCAATTTTATTTTATTTATTGGTTTAATTTTCTTTTGAAAAAAATTTCCCTGCCTTCCCACTGAAAAGTCTTCAAGGTAGTTACTAGCAGTCACCAACAGCTTATCTCCATGCCCTGTAATTGCTCCAGAACAAGCAGCTATAAAATAAAGTAGCAGGAGGCAATTGAAAAGTTGGCAACCCTTTAACTTCCTCCCACTTTGGTCAAGACAATTACCTGATTTGCACGTAAGGACAACCCAGAGTACAGGTTGAGTATGGGTTGTTGTTGAATCATGGGTTTTCGTTACATAAGAAACCTGCAGTATGGTTTAACTATGACCCGCTTCACAGAACATGACAGCCCCGGGGGCTGTTGTGTCATGCTGGGCAGCTGTGGACACCCTTTTTGCATGGCACCTGCAGGCACCCCTGCTTGCTGTGGTTTGCCATGTTGTGCGAACCCAGTGTCATGGGTCATTTGAGGGGGTAGACAACCCTTCAATAGCCCTAAAACAAACTCTAGGTTAACAAGCTACGAGTGTGCTACCATTTGCATAGTGGCTGGTGCACTCTGCTAAGCCCCACAGAGAAATTAACCCACAGTGGCTTAGCAATACTTGCAAACTGCCCCGATGGGTTGCTAACCACCAACAGCCCAGAGTTTACAACCCAACAACAAACCATGGGTTCTCCTCCTGGGTTGTTTATGGCTAACAACCCATAGTTAAACCATAGTGCAGGGTTTGCATGTGACGACAACCCACAACTCAACAGCAACCCTCGATTCAATGACAACCCATACTCAGCCCATACTCTGGGTTGTCGTTACACGCAAACCAGGCCAATGGGCAGGGGAAGCTGGTGACTCCTATGTCAGTGGGGATCCTTATCTATTGCAGCTTTTATTCTGAGCTTTATAGGAGCTATCCCTGGTGCTCCATGTTGGTGAACCTATTTTGGGAGGGGTGGAGTTCAGAACCATGGATAGCTCCTATAAAGCTCAGAATAAAAGCTGCAATGGATAATGAGTCCCACTGACACACGAGTCACCAGCCTCCCCTGCTGTGGGTCCTTTGAGGCCTGAGATGAAAGCTTCCGAAGACTGTTGATGCGAAGCTTTCTTAATTTCTGCGCAGTCAATAAATATTGACCAGGGGCACTGACAGGTCTCTGAACAATATGAGCTGCCTTCCCTTCCCATCTAGCAGGTGAGTCCCCATTTTAGCATTTCTCCCTCCACCATCTGCTCCTCTTACAGGGTCATCATCTCCCACATCCCGTGGAAGCTTCCAGAAAAAACACAAGGGAGGACAAACAGAACTTCTGATGTGAAAAACCAGCCACTTGATACACGTGTGACTGAAGGATTGTTACTGTGCAGGAGAAGCACAGGATTGCTACTGCTCAGTTCCCAACGCAGATTGATAGGGAGGTGAGGGGACAGGGGGCACTTGGATTTAAGCCAGTGTTTGTTTTGTTCCTGTACTGATTTCAGTAGGATAGTAATAATTTGAAGACATGTATTGCGGCTTACCTAAAACATGTATACGTTGCCTTCCTGCCCCCACCCCCTAAGGCACAGTAATAGACTAAATGGGACTTAGATTTGGGTAAATGGAATATTGCATGGCTAAAAGAGACCATGAAATATTCTTACAGTGACTGGGCAACTAAGGAAGGAGATGGCTTGTTAATGGCCCAGAATGCCATGCACTCCTGGAGGAGGATTCTTCGGAAGAAGAAGAGGAGGGGGAGAGCCAGCACAATGGGCCCCAGCCAGAGCCAGGCGAGGAACTAGACTAGAGGCTTCAGCTAACAGCCCCCCACCCAGAGCCATCAGAAGAGCTACCTGGCCCCTCCCGTGCCATCCCTGAACTCCCCCAAACGCAAGAATTAGAGCCTGAGATAATTCATCCCTCTGAACGGCATAGGCTCAGACACAGGGCCGGTGCAAGGCAGCTTGGTGCCCTAGGCAAGATCAGATATTTAGCGCCCCCCTCTTCCCACTTGAGGCCTCCCTCCCTCCCTCCAGCCCTATGCTCCTGGTGCCCACTTTAGCCCGGCGCCCTAGGCAGCCGCCTAGTTGGCCTAATGGTAGCACCGGCCCTGCTCAGACACAAGCATCAGAAGAACAAAGGGAAGCTCCAGCATGGGGCCTCCCTTAAAAGCAACATGCTGATGTAATTAACCAGCTGTGCTGATTAAGGACCAGCTATAAATTGGCCCAGCTGAGGTCAGCCTGTCCCTGCAGACAACAGTGTTCTAACCTTCGTGCTTTGCCTTGTTACACCAGACTGGGCAGATTCCTAAACTCTTGGTTGCTCCCTTGGACTACGCTTTCGGACAGCCCAACTGGCCTCGGCGCTTGATACAACTGACTCCTGTGAACTGAACTCTGGAATGCCCTGACCTTGCCTCTGCTCTCGCCTCTGCTCTCTCCTGCTAAGCATATTGGAAATCTCGTGTAAGACTCTGGACTGACTTGGTTGCTCTCTTTGTTATCCCTGAAACTATCCGAACTGTGACCGGGGCCCTTGCTGGCCTGGGAGCAGGACACAGAATGACAACGAGCAAGTCTTAAAGACTAACAAATGTATTATGGCTTACATTTTCATGGACATGAATCTACTCCATCAAATGCATGGTGAAGTTGGGAGATAATGGCTGCTGATGAAATAATAATAATAATAATAATAATAATAATAGTAGTAGTAGTAACAACAATAAAATCTGGATCTATGATGGCCACTTATGCATTGCCAAATAAGAGGACAAAAGAGGACATCTATGTGCATAAAACTTGTATATGCTAATTTATATGTATAGAGGCAAATTTAAATCAGTGGAGGCTGGTGACTCCTATTTCATTGTGGCTCCTAATCCATCACAGCTTTTATTCTTAGCTTTAGAGGAGCTATCCATGGTGATGAACCTATTTTGGGGGTGGAGTTCAGCACCATGGATAGTGCCTGTAAAGCTCCAAATATAACCTGCAATGGATCGGGAGCCACATCGAAATAGGAGTCCCCTGCCACCCCTGGAAATAATTACTATAATTTCAACAGAAATACAATACATCTCACCATAGCGGGGAAGACTGTGACCAAGCGACCCATGTGCCTGCCTGTTTGGTCCGTTGTCCAGGTGCTCAGTGTGGATGGACAACTTCAAGGCCACTGCCTGGTCTTCCTTCTAAGGGTGCTTTATTTTTGAACCAGACTTGGACTGGATACAGCCCTTCAACTGGAGGACACTTTCAAACAGAAGCTGTCCTCTAACATCCTCAGCAAAGTAGGACACATGATCACCCTATCTGGACCACCCATAAAATTCCATGAACAAGGCAGGGAGATTGCACAATAAAAGCCTTGTCTAGAAGCACCCTTAATGTTAAAGCTCAGAACCCTCAGAGCATCAGTGCTGCCCCATCCAGACACAACTGCTTGGAAAGCAAAGAGGAACACAACGTCCTTAAGACAGGGCCTCTTTTCCAGATCTGCCTCTTAAACCACTTTGACGTGGAATTGAAGAGGTCACGTATGACATTATAAAACTGACATGTTGATCAATCAGATGTTCATCATAAAGAAAGAACTAATTGATCATTTCAGATCAGAGACAAAGGAGTCATGTTTTGTTAATCTTTGCTCAGCTCTAGCAAATCCTCCTTTTGGAACAGTCCCCACAACCTAAAAAATGTGTTAGATTCAGATGTCTATTATTGATGCATATCATACTAGCACTGAAAGCCAATTCATACATTATGATTTTTATTTTTAGGTGTACGAAGATGCTGTTGCACTCATGTCCTGCTTGTGGGATCCCATGGGCAGCTGGTTGGCCACTGTGTGAACAGAATGCTGGACTAGATGGACCCTTGGTCTGATCCAGCATGACTCTTCTTATGTTCTTAAGGATTTAACACTTCCGCTTCAAATATATTCGGCTCAGTCTTCTCCCAAAAGAGAGTTTATGTCCCCCCTGGCATACCTGACGTGCAGACTGAAGGGGCAGGACTGCAGCTTGAGATTGATAGGCAAATGGTCAAGGAGCACCTGATTACTTTGAACGAGTTTAAATTTCCAGGGCCTGACGAACTGCATCCTAGAGTAATAAAGGAACTGGCAGAAGAACTCTCAGAACCACTGTCTATTATCTTTGAGAAATCATGGAGGACAGGTGAAGTGCCAGATGACTGGAGGAGGGCAAATGTTGTTCCTGTCTTCAAAAAGGGCATTAGGGCAAGAAGGAGGAACCTGGGAACTACAGGCCAGTCAGTCTGACATAAATCCCTGGGAAATTTTTGGAGCAGATTATAAAGAAGTCAGTCTGCAAGCACCTTGAAAACAATGCAGTGATTACTAGAAGCCAGCATGGATTTGTCAAGAACAAATCCTGCCAGATTAATCTGATC
Organism: Shinisaurus crocodilurus; assembly: GCA_021292165.1. NCBI lineage: Eukaryota > Metazoa > Chordata > Lepidosauria > Squamata > Shinisauridae > Shinisaurus > Shinisaurus crocodilurus. The sequence continues at coordinate 13,769 of JAHFWL010000177.1, read as the reverse complement.
TCATTTTTTGATCGGGTAACCTCCCTTGTGGACTGCGGGAATGCTGTGGACATAATATATCTAGACTTCAGCAAAGCTTTCGACAAAGTGCCTCATGATATCCTGATTAGCAAGCTAGCTAAAAGTGGGCTAGGTGGATCCACAATTGGCTACAGAATCAGACTCAAAGAGTGCTTATCAATGGTTCCTTCTCAAACTGGGGAGAGGTAATGAGCGGGGTACCACAGGGCTCAGTCCTGGGCCCAGTGCTATTCAACATTTTTATTAATGACTTGGATGAGGAGGTGCAGGGAATGCTTATCAAATTTGCAGATGACACAAAGTTGGGTGGAACAGCTAGTACTCTGGAAGACAGAAACAAAATTCAAAGCAATCTCTCGATAGGCTGGAGCGCTGGGCCGAAAACAACAGAATGAAATTTAATAGGGATAAATGCCAAGTGCTGCACCTAGGGAAAGGAAACCAAATGCAGAATTACAGAATGGGGGACACTTGGCTCAACAATACTACAAGTGAGAAGGATCTTGGAATTGTTGTAGATCACAAACTGAATATGAGCCAGCAATGTGATGTGGCTGCAAAGAAGGCAAATGCTATTTTGGGCTGCATTAATAAAAGTATAGCTTCCAAATCGCGTGAAGTGATAATTCCCCTTTACTCGGCATTGGTTAGGCCTCATATTGAGTACTGTGTCCAGTTCTGGGCACCACACTTTAAGAAGGATGTAGACAAACTGGAGAGGGTTCAGAGGAGGGCAACAAGGATGGTAAAGGGACTGGAAACAAGGCCCTATGAGGAGAGACTGAAAGAACTGGGCATGTTTAGCCTTCAGAAAAGGAGACTGAGGGGAGATATGATGGCACTCTTCCAGTACTTGAAGGGTTGTCACACAGAAGAGGGCCAGGATCTCTTCTCGATCATCCCAGTTTGCAGGACACGGAATAATGGGCTCAAGTTACAGGAACCTAGATTCCACCTAAACATCAGGAAAAATTTCCTGACTGTTAGAGCAATAAGACAATGGAACCAACTACCTAGGGAGGTGGTGGGCTCTCCCACTCTGGAGGCATTCAAGGTGCAATCCCACTCTGGAGGCATTCAAGGACAGCCATCTGTCAGGGATGCTTTGACCTGGAGATACATTCAAAAGTAGCAAGAGCAGTAAGATCTTCAGTACATTGAATGATAGATGGTGGGTGTTTATCGTTCCAAGCTTGAAGTATACATCTCTTTGCAAGTGTAAGGGCACTCAGCACCCAGCTTTTGCTGTCCATCTGTTAATTCACACATCTGACAGGGATGTAATTTAAAAGTGCATGAACACCTGCTATTATCACAGATTTTTCAAGAACCTAATTTATATGAGCAATGACTTCCAGTCAAAAGGCTGGCTCAGCTTGTCTGGGTGTGGAAGCCACTGCAGGACACACCCACATATGTCTCAACTAGGCACTGTCCTCCTTACATTGCCAGCATCTGGCAAAGCTAGCCAGCTTCTTCTTAACAAGCCTTTGTGGTGTCCAATATGCACAAAACAACAAGTTTTGTTGAATCAGCCTCAATTTTAAATCTACGGAAATAGCATATATGGAAAATAGGGCAACTTTCCATTGATGAGACTGTATGGAGTATTCCAACTCCTTATTCCATTCCGCTCTGACCTTCTGAACATCTACTTCAATACATTCCAAAAGACTTTTCTAAACAGCTATTGTAGGCTTAGCTTTCTGTGAAGAACCAATTAATTCCTTGACATTAGGAGATAAGCAAGCATCACAAATGTCCATCTTGCCCAAGATTACTCTGTCACAGATAGCCTTCAAGTTTGCAACATCTTCTGGTGACAAGCACTGGCCACCGGCTGAGCGGTCTTCAAATCTGAACACGTTATGCATGACTAAAGCATGAAGAGCTGAATGAATTATATTACGGGCTCTGATAGAATGTCAAGCTGCTTTTCCTGTTAAAAGCTGTGAAACAGTATTTTCCACATAAATCATTTCCATTGGTCCCAGGACATGGTCTGAAGGCACCTGAAGCAACCAGCTTGCTGAAGCTAAGCAGGTCTGGGTCTGGCCAGTGCTTGGAGGGGAGACCACCTGGGAACCGCATGTAACCAGTTTGAGTTCCATGGTGGAAGAAAAGTGGGACAGAAAACATAACAAAATAACTAAGGGCGCAATCCAATGGGGCTGCCCGTAACCCTCCGAACCAGGAGGATTATGGGCATCCTATGCAGGGCAGGAGGAGTGTGGATATGATCTTCACCTCCCCACTCTCCTTCCGGCCTGCAAGTCAGCTAGATGGCCAATTCTGGCCATCTACCTACAGCACTTCAGACGAGGAGGGAAGAAGACTGGAATGCCACCAGGATACTTCATATCCTGGCAGACCCAGTCCCCTCCCCACCCCACCCTCCAGAATGCCCTCTTCACCCCTTCTCTGAGGTTGCTCTTATGACCTCGAAGACACAGTCAACACAGTTGTTTCCACTCCAGCTGTGAGTGGCGGGGAGGGGGATCTGAGTGCTGATCCCCAGCTCCAAGGTCAGAGCTTTTTTCTGACCTCGGATCTGGGAATCCGAACAATCCTATGGCCTTCTAGATGCTGTCTAGGGACAATAGGATTGCTCTGTAACTAACTAAATTGTGGAGAGAAAGCCAGAGCATACATTGAACCCTGACACCTTGAACCCTGACGTGTTTTTCTCGTTTCACTCGCCATCCGGCTGCATAATCCCCACCCAGGGCATAGGAGACACAGTTCTGGGCAGATGGAGGCACAATCCACATCTGCACAATAGGGCACATAACATTCTGGAGAGGGTGGGGGTGCAGTCTCAAAGAGCTGCAAAGTACCCCAAAGTGCTCCAAAACACCCAGGAGGAGTCAACACCAGGAGACGTCACCGCCCCGCGGGGGCGGACTCAACCCACCTGGTCAGCAGGGGCGGGGAGGGGCCGTAATGGGTTGAAAAAGGATGTGCCAAAGGACCAGTTGTTGTTGGGAATATGGTGCAGGCTTGCACAGGTCAGGTTGCTAGCTCTGGCTAGGACGAAGCAACTTCCAACCCCGGGTGGGATGCCCGGCGATTGGCAAAGCAAACCGCTATGTTAGAACCTAGAGTCAGAGTCTCTGGCGTCAGGTAATATTCTGCATTCAAGCAAAGCCTCCTAGAAAGCAAATTGAATACAGTAATACCTTGGATTGCAAGCATAATTCGTTCCGGAACCGTGCTTGTAATCCAAAACACTCTTATATCAAAGCGAGTCTCTGGCAAGCGTGAGCGGGGCCGATTTCGGCCCGCACTACGCCCACTCGAGGTGAGCGGTTACATCCCTGCGACTGCTTGTCTTGCAAGACCTTGCTCATTTATCAAGTAAAAAAAAATTTAAAACATTTGCTTGTCTTGAAAAACGCTCTCAGACCAAGTTACTTGTAATCCAACGTATTACTGTACTTCCGTTTCCGATCTTAATTGACTGTTCCGTTTATACTGTGAAATTCCTGTAGTCTCTTAGTTCCTCTCCATTAAACTTTGCTGAAACTGACTAGATTGTTGCTTCCCTGTGTTCTGGAGGGGATTCTCTGTCAATTTCACTCACGGCTGGGAGAAAAGGTTTTGACAGCTGCATACCGGTGCCGGTTAATTGCTAAGGTACGGAACCCGCGCAACGGACCAGGTTCAGTCCGCCACATAAATAAATACATTGCTTCACGCAGCTCAAATCCATCCATTATGTGACACATGCGTCCCAAGAAACTCATCAGAATGTGAAAGCCACGGGAGTGTCGGGGCTAGCTCTCCTAGCCCCTCCAGTTCTGATTCCCTAAATCCAAAACAGCACTGGTCAGATTCCGTGGGAATGGACTCTGAAACTGAAGGGGGGGGGGGGAAGAGGAGGCAGCAGTGGGGCCTCTCCCTGAAGATAACCAGAACCCAGCTGTGCCGGCAAGGTTGCAGCTAGAGGCTGAGGAAAGGCGTGTGTGAAGACTCTGGGAACAGGGAAGGCAGAGCTGGTGGGAGGGCTCTGGAGGGAATGGGGTGGGAAGCCAGCATCTGTAACTGATCCTCGAGAGCGGAGTAAATTACATAGGCAAGAACAGCTGAGGTCTCTTCTGGCTAACAAGACTTTTGACCCACCTTAGGGGCGGAGCCGGTTCTCCAGTTTGAGGGTGAGGATGCGGGGAAGCACCTCAGTGCAGAATCAACTGTTTAACATTCCTGACCTCCCATTGACGGGATAGAGCAGGGGTCCTCAAACTTTTTAAACAGGGGGCCAGTTCATTGTCCCTCAGACTGTTGGGGGTCCGGACTATAGTTTGAAAAAAATATGAACGAATGGATCAAGTAAAAAAAAAGGACCCGGGTCCTTTTTTTTTTACTTGATAGGAGTGAATTCCCCCCCCCTTAAATGGAAAGTTATTTTATTTATTTATTTATTTATTTATTTATTTATTTATTTCATTTTTATACCGCCCAATAGCCGAAGCTCTCTGGGCGGTTTACAGCAATTAACAAGACAGTCCCTGCCCGCAGGCTTACAATCTAAAAAGACACGACACACAAGGAAAAAGGAATGGGGAGGGAAGAAGGGGGAATATGAATGAATACTCCTGGCAGGGCTGGTGGTATTTACATATATAGTTGCACAATTGTTTCATGCCTAACACGAATATACTTTTGTTTTTGCCATCACACAAATGAGCATACTCTGCTTCAATCCAAAGTAGCATTTTTGAAACATTAGAAATCTGACTTCGCTACATCAGCTCATACATAAGAGGTAAAACACCACCACTAATTTTTCCATATTATGGAAAAGAATTAAAAGAATCGGCGCTTGAAGCGAAAGAGTTAAAAAAAAGTCTGCTTCCGCCAATCGGCTGGCGGGCCGGATAAAAAGGCAAGGCGGGCCGGATGTGGCCCGCGGGCCTTAGTTTGAAGACCCCTGGGATAGAGGCTTGAATCACTTTCTTTACTTTTGTGTAACACTTTTCTGCAACCACCTGAGTTGCCCTGCTTTTGCTTAATAAAGCTTTACAAAGAAACCTGTGAGCTGTGCTTGACGTTCTGGCTGGAGAGAGGGGAGTAGGAGAGAGAGAGAGAGAGAGAGAGAGAGAGAGAGAGAGAGAGACCCACCCGCCCACCACCTAGCTTCAATACAACATTGGTCTCAACGCTTTCTGTTCCCATCACTTCCACCACAAAGGTTGGTCAAATGTCATGATGGATGTCAAGTCATATTGACAAGCTTGTGAGCTGATAAACATCACCAGCTCCAGCTCCAGCCCCCCCTACTCCCTCTGCCCTGCAACCACTCCCTGTGCAGCCCCCTCTTATTCTCTCTCTCTCTCTCTCTCTCTCTCCTCTCTCTCTCTCTCTCTCTCACACACACACACACACACACACACACTCCCCCCACATGCACTAGCACTGATCTGGCAGCTCCTCCATGCTGCCTATGGCCCTCCAACTAACAGTGGCTGCGATCCTATGCACACTTATGTGAGCATAAGACCCATTGGTCACAGTGGGACTTACTTCTGATGGGACAGCCATAGGATTGCACAGAGGAACACTTTCAAAGGCCCTGCACTGGCTGCAGAAGCATTTCCCCAGGTTCTGGGAATGGCTATGCTCCGATCCAACAGGATGTGGAAACAGATCACTTCCTGTTTTGTGGGCACATGGCCTGTCCTCTTCTCAGAGCCTGGCCTCAGCAACCACATGGGGCCTTCGAAGACCCCACAGGAGGGAAGCCTGTGGTGCAGGCTGTGGTTGCTTCATCTGCCCTGTAAGAAGGCCAGCCTAACAACGGAATGAAAAGACAGGTGGGTGGAATCCATTTCGCATCAGGCGGAGCCATGCAACTTTAGTGTGCTGTTTCTAATGCTAGTCTGATTATTCTCTCAAAAAATAAATTCTGCTATTTTTACATTTACAGGTATTTTTAGCTAACTTGATTGGACTAAGGTGCAGTGGAGGATGCTGTGTCACCAATATCAAAGCAAGATTCAACTGCCAGTCCAGTCGGCTTCATTATGTGTCATGGAGAGGGGGGGTGGCACCTTGTCCTTCGCCTCAAGCAGCAAAATATCTCAGGATGGCCCTGCAAGTTGTCTAAGCACCTGCGACTGAAAAAAAAATCTCACAAGTGCCTCCCTCCCTCCCTGGCAGTAACAATACAGTCACAAGATAAATTCGACAATTAACCATTTGTCAATAGATCTTAGGCTATGCCTTATCCAGCAAAAGCTTCTGTTCCATGTATGCTGGACACCAGGATTTCTCTACAATAAAGACTTAGCTAAGTCGGGGTAAATGTTGGTGGTTGTGATACTGCTAATGCTTCTTTCACCCATATGTTTTAGCAATGCCCGTCAGCTGCCTCCTTTGGGGAAGAGGTTATAATACAGATAAATTTTGTATTGGAAAACTCTTTAAACATTTATGGATGTACATGTTTTACTTAATTATCTACCCGCTTCTTGGAATCTTTACACAAGACCTGCTCCTGATGGAGATGAAAGCTGCTAGAACTGGTTTGTCAATATGGATCAACCCAGCCACCTGCAATTTTGGGCTCTCCTTGGGGGTGTAGCATTCTTGTTCCCAGATTGTCATAATGAGCACCTGCACTTCCAGATTTACCACTACACCACAGCCTTCTAGCCTAGCCTTCCCCAAACACAGGCCTGTGGCTCATGCTGGCTCAGCTTGTCTGAGCGTGGAAAGCTAAGCAGGGTCAGGCCTGGTTATTACTTGGATGGGAGACCCCTCCTCTAGTTTCCTGCATTGAGCAGGGGGTTGGACTTGATGGCCTTGTAGGCCCCTTCCAAGTCTATGATCCTATGACCTATGAGCTCAGTTCCTAAATTGATGCCCTCCAGATGTGTTGGACTATGCTGGCTGAGAGATGCTGGGAGTCCAAAACATCTGAAGCCTAAATTAGAAGCTGGGATGCAGAGGAGGGCCATGCAGAGCTGGGGGGGGGGGATTTCTGGGAACTGTAGTCCAACACATCTGGAAAGGCATGTCTAAAGGCACGTACCTCCCTAGACCCTTAGGTCATCTTCAGGGGCCTGGCCAAAGGAAACTAGGTGAGTGGCTACAAGAGAGAGTGGTGGCCTTCTCAGTGGTGGCCACCCCACTTCTGGATTAACTCTCCAAAGAGGTTCACCTGGTGACTACGTTGTTATCTTTTCGGTGCCAGGCAGAGACCTTTCTTTCCTCCCAGGCATTTTAGAGACCTAGTTCTAGGTTATTATGGCTGTTTTATTGATTCCTGCACTGTTTATTTTTTATTATATTGTATTCTTTTAAATATGTGTATTGCATTATATATTTTTAACTGTGTTTTAAAATGGAATTTTAGTTGTGTGGGTTTTTTAAATAACTGGTTGTAATCCACCCCGAGAACATTAGTTATTGGGAGGATTAGAAAGGCACTAAATAAAATAAATAAATAAATAAATAAAATATCTGGAAGGTGCTAGGTTAGGGAAGGCTGATCTTGGTCCATTATGTTCCACAAAGTGGCCAACCAAAATGTCAATTTGGCCAAGAGAGGGACCATCTTCTAGCCCAGTAAATGTCCATCGTCTAGTCCAGCATTTTCCCCCATAGTAGCCAACCCAAATGCTTTTAGAGGCGGTTACGGGGCAGCCCACTAGAGCTGGAACCCTGAATCTTTCATTTGGAGCCCTGAATCCCTGGGAGGCCCTCTGCCCCATCACCCTGCTGTCCATGGGCACTTGCTGAATAAAGGTACAGGGGCCCTGATGATCTCTGTTGCAATCTGATCCTCTCCCCATTAGTTGGCTTTTTGCCCACATGTGCTTCACCTCCTGCTGCCCCCCCCCCGAATCTTTTTGCCTGAGGTTTTTTTCTGAAAATCAAATGCCCCCATTTCCCCTCCATACATCCTTTCTTTTACAAATACTGGTGCCAGTGGGAGACAGGGTCCTTTACAGACTTTAGAGCATGCGTAAATTAGCATATGCAAATTTGTGCTTTCTTGATCTTTTCAGTACCTAGCACCGCCCCTGGTGCAATCCTATACTGGTTGGGGAACGCTGGGAGTTGTAGGACTTTTTTTTCCTATCTAAACATGCATAGGAAGGATTGCGTCCTTACATGCTTTATCTCTCTTTTCATTCCTGAAATGTTGGATACGCTGGATTTTAAATTTCGGGCGAGAGGGACAAACCAACCGAACTGGGATCTTTCTCCAGCGTTCATGGGAACTTTCCACAGTTCTGGCAATATGGGGGGGGGGGGGTTGTTTTTGGCCCCTCCCCCTTTCCGCTCAATTCATAATTTTCACCCTCATCTCCTCCCATAAACCGGGGCCCACGTGCGACGGGGCGGGGGCTGCTTAAGCTCCGGCGTGCAGCTAGGGCGAGCCGAGCCGTCTTCGCTCCTTCCGCAGAAGCGCCGCCGCTACTCGCATCCTCCGCAGCAGCGGCGGGCGCGTGGGGGTCGTGGAGGAAGCCCAGATCCGCGTTCCCGTTCTCCAGCGGGCTGCCGAGCGGTACCTCGAGGGCTGAGCGCACGCACGGATCCAGCAAGCCGCGGAGCGCACGGGCAATGAAGCCCTAGATCTCCCGTGGGGGAGGAGGAAGAGAAAAGCCCCCGCAGCGGCGCAAGTCTCTGGGAAGCCCCTAGCGGGAGGGCGCCGGGCCATCGGGAAGGTAACGCGCGCTTCCGACGGGGCGGGGAGGGGGCGCCTTCCTCTCCGTTGGACCAGGAAGGTTTCTTGCGGCGGGGTGGGGAGGCGAATCTAATCCCAGGGTCGGCGGCACCAGACTATATGTAGGGCGTGTTGGCTTACTTTTTGAATGCTGGGGAGACAGGAAGGAGTAAGAGTACATCTGAGCATGTGCAAAGGTCTTTCCCTCACCAACGGAGGGATGCGGTTCCCCCCCCCCCCGCCGGGGCGAAATGGTTCTGATCCAAGGGTGTGAGGACCTTGGAAGAGACCCTGACGCTTCGTGGTTCAAAAGTGAAACACAGCAGGGCCACCAGAGCAAGTGTGGCGCGTGGTCTGAGAGTGTTGGACAGGAAATGTGGGGAGGCTGGGGGCCAAATCCACACTCACACTCAGACGCACAACACACATTAGAATGATTAGAGGGGAGAGAGATGAACGCAGGGGAAACAGAAGGGGCAAGGTTTTTTTTTTTTTTTTTAATGTATGGGATGTTTGTTTAATGGATTTTTATTTTATTACTACATTTATATCCCACCCTTTTTCCTCCTGGGGACCCATGATCCTCTCCCCCCCTTTTATCCTCACAGCAACCCTGCAAGGTAGGTCAGGCTGAGAGTCAGTGACTGGCCCAAAGTCACCAGTGAGCTTCATAGCCGAGTGGGGACTCAAACCCGGATCTCCTGAGTCTTAGTCCAACACTCTAACCCACCTACGCCAGTGCAATCCCCTGCCCGTTTATTTCTGAAGCCAATGGGACTAACTCCCAATTAAGAATGGGATTGCGATTTAGTCATGATTAAGGTTTGCTGAATCGTGTCCATCCCCCCCCCCTTTTTATGAAGCAAAGGGCCTTTGGTATGCTCACAGTTCATATGGCTATTTCTCTGTTTACCGTATGTCAATAGCTGCCCTGTTTCTAGAACGGTTGAACTGGTGAGAAATAAAGATGCTCTGGAAAAATAATCTTGCATTTGATTTGAAACTAAGGAGTGGGGAGGGATGCCCTCTCTAAATACTGCCTCTGAGGCATGAGTACCACATACTCCTCTCTCTTCCATCCCTAAGAGGAAGGATCACCCCTTCTCGGGGAAGCAAGAATTTCTGCATGTCCTGGAATTGTGTTTCCCCCACCTCCGTTGTGTTAAGTTAAAATAATTTGTTGGACTCTAACAGAAGTACATTTCTATTCGGTTCGCAGCCTCATTGAACGTTTCCGACTTGCAAATGAGCCTTTGGCAATGTCTTCACAAAACATCGCTGCAGTAGCTTTTGTGTCATTGCTGATTGTTCTTAGAGCACCTTTTGCTGCTGGTGCCAGGCTGGCTTTGCTAGCAGGGAAGGCATGGGCATGGGGACTCAGTTCGAGTTGTGCATTTGCCATACAAAAAGTACAGAAATCAGCATTGAGAGCCAGTGTGGCATAGTGGTTAGAGCTTTGGACTGGGGCTCGGGATATCCGAGATCTAGTCCCCGCTCTGCCCTGAAACTCAGTGGGTGACTTTGGGCCAGTCACTGACTACCAAGATATAGATTCATAGATCATAGAGTTGGAAGGGCCCTACAAGGCCACCGAGTCCAACCCCCTGCTCAATGCAGGAAACTAGAGGAGGGGTCTCCCATCCAAGTAATAACCAGGCCTGACCCTGCTTAGCTTTCCACGCTCAGACAAGCTGAGCCAGCGTGAGCCACAGGCCTGTACATAGGACTCTCAACCTAACCTACATAGAGTTGTTGTGAGGATAAAATTGAGAGGAGGGGGGGCTATGTAAGCCATCTTGGGTACCTCACAAGAGGAAAAAAAATATAAGAAATAATAAATGCAATAAATAAATAATTTAATAATAAGTGTAATAATAATCTCACCAATGGCATCTCTTTCTCCCCCCCCTTTTAATTTTTACTTTCTTTTAAAGTTTTTAGCTTTGTTTGTTGTAGCAGCATGGTGTTCTGTGAAACCAGCACAGATCTGGATGCCCGGCTCTCTCCTTATGACTGATCCATCCTTCATCCCCCCCCCATTCTTTAATTTATTTATTATTTATTATATTTATAAACGCCTTTTCCTGCAAGGAACCCAAGGCCAGCTTACATAATCTTCCTCCTCCCTCTCCATTTTATCCTCACAACAACCCTGTGAGGTAGGTTAGGCTGAGAGTCAGTGGACTGGCCCAAAGTCACCCAGTGAGCTTCATGGCTGAGTGGGGACTAGAACCCGGATCTCCCGAGTTCCATTCCAACACTCTAACCACCACACCACACTGGCTCTCATTGGCCCATTTGTTGTAACATTCTAAAGGTTTTTAATGCCTGGACCTGGAAGATGGAACAAATTATTCAGAGCCAGTCAGTCTATGCCAGGGCTCCAACCTTGGTTCCCCAGATGTGTTGGACTACAGCTCCCAGAATCCCTTGCCTTAGCCATGCTGGCTGGGTATTCTGGGAGCTGTAGGCCAGCAACATCTGGGGAACCAAGGTTGGAGAGCCCTGGTCTGTGCACTGGGATGGCATAATGTATTCTGATTGCAGAATTGTCTCCTTGGTGCAGAACTGCAGGACTTTTTTGTCTAAAGATGCGTAGGATGTGTCCTAAGGCTGCCATTCTATGCACACCTGGGAGGAATCCCCAATGAATGCTATGGGACTACTTCTAAAGTAAACATTCATAGGGCTGAGCTGTCATTTTGTAATGCTCCTCCCCCTTCTTGCCAATCCAGTGCGACTGGAGCTGTGTGTGGTGATGCCCACACAGTAGGCGTATCTGAGGAAGGCAGAGTTGTGAATTCTTATACAGGGCCATCAATTGCATAAAGTGTGAGAAGACTTGGTTTGAAATCTCCAAGTGTGCGTGTCCATGTTCAATTGCGTTGTGAGCTTTTACGGGGCTGCGTTCACATATGTGAGAGTTTTCTGACAGATGTGGCCTTCAATGAAAACTGTTTATTTCTTGGTGTTGTTGGATATATGATGACAGAAGCCTCGCCATTCCGGGCCTCTTTGGAACTTGCCATCTGTCAGTTCCGTAATGGTCCCTTTGGGGCATATTAGTGAAGGCAACTCATTCATTTTCAATTAAAGGGGGTGGAATCAAATAATCCCCACGCCCCCCATGCCAACTGCGGAACCAGCAGAGTTCTGAAGAAAATGCCTTGCGGTGGCCTCCTCATTAGGTTGCAAGAAATAGGAAGGGATGCTTGGCCCATCCATAAATAAATCCTATGAATTTGCAAAGGGGGACAGAAATACAGGAGTGGTTTTGTGCTGTGATAAGAATTGGCAAGGAATGTGTTTTCATTTTAATGCAAACGTACCTGATTTTGCCTTTTTGAATCACTGTGCAACCTGAAACTGTTCTCCTACGTTGCTTGAAACTGGATTCCTGCACTGAGCAGGGGGCTGGACTCAATGGTTCCTTCCAACTCTATGATTCACACTTCTGTGAATGTTGTAGTGGAGTTTTCCAATAAAAATGCATACAAAATGCATTAATTAGGAAAATTGCTTGCAAAAATGTGTATATTGGGCAAAAATGCATACTACAATACATGTACTAGGAGAAATTTGCAGAAAAATGCTTACTCATTTTCATGTGAACTTAAATAACAATATTCTGAAAGTTTAGTACGAATCATGCATAAGATTGGAATACTGAGAAACCAAATTTGGCAGATTGGCCCATCCCTACCTGTGATTGTCAGGAAACTGGGTGAAATCTCAGCTTTTGCTTGGTGCTTTTAAAACAATCTGCAAACTTCTAGCCAATAAGGTTGCGCAGATGGCTAAAGAATGTGCTGTTATTTTACTATTTAGTTATATGCCACATTTTGGCCAAGAGCCTCAAAGAGGCTGACATAAAAGCTTAATGTGAACAGAACACTGTATTAATTTTTTAAAAAACAAAAAACGAAGTCTCCCAGGGAAGGTTGCTCTACAGTCCAGGCACCACCACTGGTAAGACCTTGTCTCAGGCACAAACAACCTCACTTCAGCTGTGGGATTCCAAGTCTCCTCTGAAGATCCCAATGGGTAGGCAACATTATACCTAGGCAGTCTTCTTCTTTTAATCTTTTTTAAAAAATTTTTTATTGAATTTTCCAAACAAAAACAAATCATATTTGGCTTCTGCCTCCTTGTCTGACAAACATTACCAATCCTTATCCAATCCAAGTTTTCTCTATTTTCACAGAAATAATTTCTATCACCTTTACTAATATTCAAAAATCAAAACCCAAAATTATTAAGTCACTTTCCCTCCTCCCCAAAAAGTCCACCAGAGGTTTCCTGTCTTTCTTAAATGAAGATAATTTCCCCCCCTAATTAAACAAGTCAATTTCGCCTTCTCTGCCAAGTCCAAAATTTTCAACAGCCAGTCTTCTATAGTTGGTATTGCTGCTTCTTTCCATTTTGAGCGTAGATTATTCTTGCTGCTGTTATCATATATAATATATGCTGGTCTTGGACCGTAATAAAGATTTGATTTGATTTTGATTTATATTGTAATAATGTTCCATAGTCTTTCTCAAGTTGTAAATCCATTATACCCAATAAGAACATTTCTGGTTTCAGTTGAATATTCACTTTTAAAATCTTTTGTATCCATGTGTGTATTTGTACCCAATATGTTTTCACTTTTTACATGTCCACCAAACATGATAAAATGTTCCTTCATGATTTTGACATTTCCAACATACATTTGACACATTTTTATACATCTTAGCCAATTTCACAGGGTTAGGTACCAACGGTACATCATCTTGTAAAAATCTCTAAGATCAGAGCACAATGTAAATTTTATCCCTTTAGTCCACATACGTTCCCATTGTTCCATCATTATTATATCCAAAGTTCCTTGCCCATTTAATCATACAGTCCTTATGTTAAGATGAGATATAGTTCTGATCATTTGGTTATGGCTACACTTCCAAAAGGAAGTCCACAGCCCTCATAAGAAGCGTTGGGTAAGCAAGGGTTCAAGAGAAAAGAAGCAGCCTGCCCACCTCCCCAGCAGGGCAGAAGGCAAAAGGTCATGACTGAAGGCTTGAATAGAAGTGAGTGA